>PNEQ01024526.1:0-11928 GCA_003012365.1 Medauroidea extradentata | reverse complement strand
CCTGAGAATGAGTGGAACACACTGGGCTACCTGCAGCCCGGCCAGGCTTTGGATAACAATACGGGCCTGAGAGCGGTACACACTAGCCCAGCCCGGCTAGGATCTGAGAGCGGAGTATGCCAAGCGATCATCAACCTGGCCAGGCATCATCTTAAAATGGTTTTTAAAATAAAATTAAATATTATATTTTCTTCTATTTTTGCTTGTACAGCTACTTATTTTTCAGATATATTAGTCCCTCCCCACTTTCTTGGTTAGTTCCCCATGCAGCTAATTCAGTTTGTCACTGTGATCAATTGGAAATTGTGGGGAATGGATGTATTTAGATGTATTGTTAACAATATTACACTTAGAAGTGAGTGGACAAAATCCAGTACTACCTGCAATAATGATTATAAAATAACTGTGTTTTAATAAATACGATTTTCTTAAATTATATTAAGAAACCTCTTAGATGAAGGTGTTCCTAGTTAAATACAAAACCTTGTTGAAGATCAAGTGTTAAATATAGCATATAAAATATTATGACTGATGCAACAAATTAAAAAAAGGAGTCCAAACACCAGGCGTCAATATACAACATTCCCTCTTCTACTAGAAATATGCATATCAATTTTGAACCAAATTTCAGTACATTGCTTCAAAAGTTTGTCAAGCTAAGATTCATACACATTACACGACTTATGTAAATGCTAATGAATGTGTATGTCTTTTCGGCTTCCCGGTACACCTCCAAAAATAAGGTTTTTAAACAAGCTTTCAAACATGATAGTTAATTGGAAACGAACAAAAATAAACTAGGATACAGGTACATTTATTCATTTGTTCAGGACCACCTTTATTTGCTGTAATTCTGGTGTTCTACATGGATGTATAATGATGTCCCTATTGAAACCCTATCTTATGATTTCATCTACGACCTCACAAAGTGCCGCTCTTTATTCAAAAGTGCTCTTTTCTTACTGCATTTCCTCTTTCCAGACCTACTAGAGGATGCTATGTAAAAAATAATCACTTATCAAAAACGATTTCGAACACATAGTGCGGAACCCATTTTACATTGTATGACGCCTGCTTAAACGCTTTCGGTTTGTTCGATATTCTGGCTTTGCTAACCGTTAGAATTCATGCAATAAACCATTGATTATACAATTATTTAAGAAATTACAAAATAAAAAAAATTAAGACTAATTGCTTGTAAATATTAAAACAGGTCGTTCGTGGCTCCAGAACAAACCTCTCGCCGTGGTTTGGGCATAGTGTCTCCTGACCAAATGTGGCCTGCATTTCCCTTGAAACTATTCTTCCAGTCTCTCGCACACACATTGACGCGTGAAGAAACTCTTCAAACAATGCAGAGCATTTTGATGTAATATGTTATATTCATCTGGTAATGCTTACTGCTTTCTGATTTTACGTTTACATCACAATATGAATACTAGATTTGTTTTCATACAGCTAAACTAAAATTAATTACAACGAGTTTTAAAGGACGGTAATATATTCTGAATGAAGTGTATTCAATATTCTCAAACATCTCTTTCCTAGGGGCTGGTGTTCACGTGTTTCAATAATGTTGCCATCTAACTTTCTTAGCACTGTCAAGCCAGACAGAACTATGACTAAGTGAATTCTTTTATGTTCAGTGTTTTTTATCCCGCGTTTTCATTTAATAAAGCGGTACTGTAAACTAAGGAAACTTGATGCTTTTTAGGTGTAACATTCTCTCAATCAAAATGTTGGTGTAGGATTATTTTGGTAAATCAATAGATAACTTGATCATTGTTTAAGATATACATTTAATCAATTTCGAGCTAAACTGAAATTTTCTTCCCTTCTTTCCTACACCACTAAAAAACTAAAATATTTAGTAGGATATAGTAAAACCATATCCCCCCTCCCCCGGGAGAGACTACAGTTTCCGGAGTTTATTTAAATAACCCGTTAGAGATCCCTACTGTCTGGCTTAGTATTTTACATAATAACTATTTCATAAAATAAATGTCTAATAAAAATAAATCAAATTTATGTAAATAAATATAAAAGTATTTTGCAACGAAACACCAAGAAATTGATATTTTCTGTCAAAAAAATTACAACTTTTCGTTGATACGTGTGCAATAAAACTTTGCCTTAGGTATTACAACTAAAGTTCCGAGTACTGGCAAAGTTTGCAAAAAATTCATTTTATATACCCTGTAAAACCGCTTATATCCAAAAATGCGAATTTTGATTCGAGGCCTGTAGTTTTAAAAACCAACCCGAATTTAAATATAACGTTTATTGTGACAGAAAACATTTGTATATCGGGTTACAATAAGATTATTGTTCTCTACCATGTGGCATTCTAGTCTCAATTTACATCCGCCATGATTGATTTACAGCTTGAGAAAATCATGGAAGGTCTTACGACATCATAAGAATTCCGGTTTTTTCTTGGATTTCACTTACTTTTCGTACCTGCAATGAAAAATCCCCAGATTTCACTCAGAGAGGCCTTAGATTTTACTCAGTATGACTGTGAAATCGGCCTTTAGGCCGGGTTTATAAATTACGCAACAACGCAAGACGCAAAAAATTGAACATTCAAAATCGACATTTACCCGTTTATAAAACACGCAATAAACGCTAGTACGCAAGGCTGCAACGCAAAAGTTCACCAACTTTCAACTTCTTGCATTCCAACGTCTTCTATATCGACCGTTTGTTTGGCGAAAACATTTGAAACTAGCTCCAATTGTCCTTAGAAGGCTGTGATTCTGCCATTTCGTTACATGTTTTTTTAGTTTTTTGTTTAGAATGCGTCTTCATTTATTTGGTTACTATTTCAGAATACCTCAACAACCGAATATATAGAAAACAGAGATGAGTGACTAAACATAATCGTAATGGAAAAATACAGAAAGAAATGTTCTGTTGCCTCTTCATTACTTCGAGTGGTAGAATTGGTTACATCGTGTCGCTTGCGATGTTTACAAACGACAGAAAATTTGCTGAGTATTTTACGAAATGCGTTTCTAGCATTTTTGCGTTGTTGCGTAGTTTAGAAACCCGGCCATTTTTGCGCTCTTTATTTAAATGAGGGAGAGTCTGTTAGAACTGCGCAGCACGATATTGTCTATATTGTGACACTGCACTTACTACTGTATAATGCCCCCGACGTTGACACAGTTTCCAGAGACGGTTTCTTTATGCAAGAGAAAATACCCAGTTCGTCATTGTGTGCCTGAGCTAGAAGTAGAGCACAACCAACATATACCACTCGTCGACAAATTTAATATACGAGATGTGTTTGCTTTATACTAAATGTACACATATTTGAAAGAATTCTGATTCAAAAGCTTTTACATGTGAAGAAGAATCGCGCGCGCGCACACACACAGATACACAAAAAGGAAAACGATATCTTAGGTTCCGTTTTTTCTTCGAAGGTTAAGTAATAAAATTGCATTAGTCCAAAGCATTTGTGTGACTTTATTTTATTCTATATCTGACTTACATTAATTTAACAGACATCTGGCATACTAATCACTTTTAATATTTATATGTGGGGATTCTTCACCTGTCATTAGGCTAAACATAAATAGGTAACATGGAGGACTCGCATTCGGGAAGACCTGAATTCGATTACCAATTCCGACTGAACTGATTTTGGTTTTCCAGGGTTCACGAAATCTCTTCAGGCAAATGCTGGGTTGGTTTCTATGGAAGACTATGTACCGAATGTGATTATCAGCGAAGCGATAAGGTTCAGAATGCAACACCCGACAGTAACGGCTTCGCTTCTAAACGCTGCGCACCAAAATTTCGTTTTTTTAATGTATAAAACATGAAGAGATAATCCTAAAATTTTATTTCTACAAACGTTAATGTTCATTTCAACGAATGGTGTTGTACTTTAAGAATACGGATAGATATAGCCTAGCGGACTAAAAAATATCAGTTTCTTGCTATTTTGACGGGCCGAAAAGTGGGATGTCAGAGACGACATGTGAGTGTGGTTAGAATACGCGGATACATTAAATGTGGTATACATTGCTGGCGTAGAGAGATAAATTATAAATAATAATAACTTAAATAGGCAATTAGAGCACGCATCCACAGATAAAAATCACATTCGACACGATTGAGGTTCTCGAATGGTAACTCGTCAGACTGCTTCAAAGAAAGTTCACCAGTAAAGTTTAAGAAATTGTGGCAGCACCGGCATTTCGCTACTTGCTATAATTACATGCGACTTCGTTCGAGTTGTTTTCAAATTAATTCTTCTTTGCGGCGTGCAAGAGTTCAGTCTAATAACTGCAAATGGTCTTAAGTAATTCCAACAATTTTTATTTTTTCCCTTAACGTATTTTCGAAAACTAATTTTTCAAAAAAAAAATAGTTTGAAAACAAGTTTTATGAAACAGTTTATCTGTGTATTAAATCCCATATAAGCATTAATGATAATAATGCTAAAAGTGATGAATTACAGTAATCTGAAACAAATTACTCAAAAATTCTAAATGAATGACGCAAAACGAAGTCAACAGTCATTATTAACCGTTTTAGATTTTTTTAATTTTTGTATACCTCTTTACCCCTTTTGTCGCTTATGTATTGACATTGTCTGAAACCTTCGCGGGTGCATGCTTAACCACTCAGCAAAGTTTCATTGAAATCAGATGAATGATACACATGCTTTACAGACAGACAAACATCCATAGAGACAATACGTTGCATGATATCCATTTTCACTTAGCACCTACAGATTTAGTACAAAATTATTATTCGGGGAGTTAATAAATTTGTGTGATAATGTTGTATCCTATCGTAGAACACACGTAGATCTAGCAATTAAAAAAAATTAATGAATCTTGCTTTTTTTGTGTTTAACACTACAAAATGTTATTTAGGAATAGTAGTAATGTTTAACGATGAATAAGGAGATTTTGTCATTTTCTGTTGCTACGGATACTATTTGAGGTAATCGAAAGCTTTTGGAAAAGTGAAAGGCGATTTTCTGACGATATTGTTCTAGAAGTTGAGGAGTTTTTGAAGAAACAAACAGAAATTTGTTAAGGAGATAGTTCAACAAGTTCGCCAGCTGTACAAGTTTGTCAACTTAAGCTGGTTGAAAGTGAGTTCAACATGAACCTTTTGGAGGTAGTGTTGATTCTCCTCCTTGCCGTGGGCTCAGCAATGGCTTCCCACTGAACAAGTAAGAAATCATGAAATGTTTATTACTTTATAACTTCTGTTTTGTAAGTTGTCCAATGTGATGATGTGCTTACTGTGTTCGAGGACTTCATTGACGAAAATTTTTGTAAACTTATTGCACATTCGTAAAAACTGTTCGCTGGAATTATTATCATAACGTGTCTTGAATAAAATGGCGGTGTCCTGTCGACTCCAGAGCCAAACTTGTCGACGCTGTTTAATATCATAAAGTTTTAGTATTGGTCCATTAGATTTCATAACGTTTACTTGTAATGTTGTGGTAACTAGGCTCCAATCATTTAAGAATTACAGCCACTTGGTTTACGTCTACAGCGTAAAAACATGATACTGTAACTAACTAGTAAATATACGTAACGAAAACAAAATCAATTCAAAGGTCGAAAGTAAAAAATTTCAGGAACATATTTACGATTAATTTCAAAGATTTGAATTGCGTTTATGCACTTATTGGACATCAATTTATTTAAATACAAACTGGAGCAATTAACACTGCACAGACCCCAAAGAAAAGAAAATAATTCAATATGTACTAATTGTAACCTATTATCCATTCAGTCTTAGAACAGTTAGTCTATTTATGTGTCTGAAATAAAATATATCGTTCGAGATGTACTTATAATGTTATTGCAAAATAGTAATAACTACACAATATAACATTTGCCAGAAAATCGACAGTAAATGTATATTGCTAAATAGAAAATCACCTCGAAAGTTATGCCATTAGAGGTTAATGAAATAGGTCAGTTAATCAGGAATAGTAAAGTAATCGATTGTTGCCTGTATTACATAAACCACACCGTAAAAAGCCTTTATTAATTATTACAATAAACCGTAGAAAACAAACCGAGGATAACATTTTCGGGGCATTTAACATGAGTTCTCTAGCATACGAATTTAATGTTTAGCTCGAAACTTCCAGCTCGGTCACCAATGGTATATTTCTTAACACTTTTGTGAACAGACTTTCTGCCAAGTTCCCCAAAAGTTAATAATATTTGTGATATATTGAGCCTACGGCACATTGAGGTGCCGGTATTGTGTAACCTTCTACACCAGCTATTACCCCATATCTACCAAATACGTCAGTGAGCACACGTCCTGAAGCATTTCAATTCAACCACACTGCAAGAATTTATTTGTGTTTTTCCTAGTTGATTGTAGGCCTACAGTAAGTTGTTTAAACTCGTCTCAGAATAAATCCTGTGGCTTAAAATGTATCTATGGACGTGTAAGGTTATGTGTTTCGTGATCTGCAGGACAGTCTCGTAAATATCTTATTTTTATAGCACTAGCTATTTAGAATTTTCTAGCACCCTCTTAGGTGACTATACCTATCCCCATGCAGAGTCGTAGTGATGTAGTGGTCAGGCCGCTCGACTACTAAACATGTTACCCGAGTTGGTTTTACGGCGACACTTCAGATTTTCGCGAAAGTGACGGAGGTTGCTGTTCGTCAGCTTTTGTTATCGGTGTTCTTCCACTTCCCCATCAATGCATTCTTCTATAGCTCCATACTCACTCTGATCTAAGCCTCCCCATGGCTGATGACATTGCTGCTAAGCGCTAACTAAATATCTCAACTATACTCTCGCACCTAATAAGCTAAACACAAACTTGGTTTCTTACAGTTTTCAGGACTTGAGGAGTAAACTGTGATATGAATGCTGTGTTTTATAAAATTTACTAGTTTTACATATCCTATATTTGGTCTTTCAGGTAGGTCAAACAATATGAAGCGGAAGTAGACTAAAGGGAATGATATTAAAAGAAGAAACTAGGCTTTGAAACATTATCGTGTAAAGGCCAAAAGTTGTATTACAGCAAGCATTAACTTTTTGATGCTGTAAATAACTAACGAAGTGGAGAATGTTTCAGGGCGAGTGTGACAACAACACAACTGCCGCCTACAACCGAGGCCCCCGCCAATGAAGACGACCAGAACTGGGTGAGTTTGCTCCGCATATTAAAATAACTGGAAGGTTACTTACTTGACTTCACTTATGGTACGTTGTTGCTCAGGCAAGCAATAATTCGCAGAATCACAAAGAATCACAAGGCCACTTTCTTTACTTAAATGTCACTTTAAAAAAGTCAGAGGCATCTTATACGTTTTCCTGAGTAGCTCTAAACTCTCCAAGGCTTCTAAGCATAGCACACTCTTACTGGCGACCACCGTATGTTCTCCGTTGTGCTCCACTTGGCAGACAGGCCTAGTGAGCTGTGAACGACATGTTTCAGTTGTTCTCATGGGATCAACTGGCGTACTTCGGCCTCGAGGTCGCAGCTGGAGTGGTTGGGACATGCACCAGCATCGCCCTTGTGGTGTTGTTTGTAACATGTCGGTGCGCCAAGCCGAAAGACGTTCAGCCTGAGGTGATCGACGTAGGGCCGAAGATCCAAGGAGTCCACCTGCAGGGAGCCAGTAAGATTGCTGCAACTGAAGGATTAGAGCTGCAGGAATACTCAAGCAGCCCTAAGGCTCCTAGGCGCACCAGGGTCATAACCAGCCGACCCAAGGTGCATTCTGTACCTCAGCTCACAGAGCCAGCTCCACCTGTGACAGCTAAGACTGTCCGGGTGACCGCTCTGTGAGCTGCATCACGCCGATCGCCGCCGTGAGTACTTCCTCTTGTTTACTACTGTACTATCTCCCTACTGTCTCCTTGCAGATCACGTTGATGTACTGGTCAGATATCATACCTCCTATCATGACAGTCCAGGCTCCATTCCTGGTAGAGTCCCTACAGTTCTTCGAATGTAGAGAACTTGGTGAATGTCATTTGTGAGCGAGTTATTTCAGGCCACTCCTGTTTCTTCTGCCTGTATTACCATAGTTTCTCTCTTATAGGAGCAGAAATTTTTGAGGTTTAAAGCATGCCAATATTTTCTCTTGTTCATTCTTCTTCACCTAAACTAAAATCACCTAAAACATTTGTAAATTTAGAAGCAAATTTCTTCTTATAGTGACAACATTTGTATTTACTAGATTTACTAGTCATACGTTATGTTTGCCTATACTTTTTTTTTTTTGTAAATTACACAAACGTCTCAACATCTGCTTACTTAACGTCTTCGTCCCTCAAAGTTTAAGTAAACACAACAAACAGCCTTATCTATTTTCTGATTTTCTGATAAACAGTAAACATTCGTTTCTTGTGACGAATGTTGAGTACGCCCAGAGGTACATCTACAGAGGGAATGATCGGTAGTGAAACTCGTTTAAAAAAAACAGTAAATTAAAATGTAAATTGTATTTACACCTTTGGGCGTGTCGCCATTACCCAGCGAATGTGTTTATAAATTCGGACTTCTTCCTAACTCCGTATATTAAATTAGTCATTAGCTTCGATTCATAGAAGAGTATTTGAAACGCTATATCATCTCTACTCTAGAAATACTAAATAATGTGCACTCTTCTTTAAATTTTAGTTCTTGGTGGTCCAAATAAAGTAATACATAATTTAAAAATTTTTAAAATAACTTCACATAACCTGTGCAACTGGATAAGGAGAATCAGTTTTCAGTATAATGTAGTTAATTGTAGCTGCTAACATTAATAACTGTAAGTGCTGGCAGTACAATTGGAAACTGCATAGATAAACATTTGAGACAACCGAGAGGTTGGTCAATGGAAAAAGTCGGCCGTATTTAAATAGCTATTAAATATGTCCTCTGCTATATTCAGACAAGCTCTGGCGCAGCAGACTTGAACCTGAAATTATATGTTTTCCAGTATATTATCTCTAAGAATAATTTACCGAAATAATCCAAAATCAAATGTGGTTGTTTTCAATAAAATAATATTTTATCCTAGGAAATTATTAGAAAATCACATAATGAACAACAGTCTGTAAATAGAAAAACTCAGTTAAATGGATTTAATATTTTAACTAAAACAAGAGGATTGTTGGTCGTATGTTATAAAGTTTTTTGAAGACAAAGTTGATGGAGTTGTATTACGACTGTGACATTTTAGGTAATCTAACATTCCCTTTTTTATTCATCAAATACTTTAAATGTGTGATATCATATTCGCCTTTTTATGGTAATTTTGACGACTAAAGTGTCACCAAACAGTGAGCAACCCCACAAATACTAGTGGAAAACTAAAGGAGAAAAAATTCACCTTATTTGATGGAGTAGGAAAGTATAATGGTTAAAATATTAGGGAATTAACGATAAAGTAGTATTTACAGTACTGAAGCATTTACCAATTCTCCTTATAAGTAATGTGTCAGTTTTTAATTTCGTTCATATGAATTTATTTTATTTTATTTTCCACAATAAAGACTCAAAAATAATACTAAAATCCGTCAATATCGCCCCAATATTTAAAAGCCATTAGCACGAATTCCCAACAAATTTTTTTTTTCCTAAAATATATGTTGCACTAAGTAAAATATTTCATAAGCGTTATCGCAGATGGTGTTGGTTTGTATGTAAATCAAACAATGCCCAAAATTGATACAATTTCAATAATATAGCAAGGCAGAAATTTAAAATGGTGATTACAACTAACTACATCATGAATAATATAAAATGCATAGTTTTCAATCGTCTACTAAATAAGTGTGATATTTTATTGTCCATTCTTGATACTGGAACTAAGTTTGATCGTTATTAAAGAGTGTGAATTGTTTTTACAAAGGGTGCCACATAACATCTGAAGTGGCAAGTTCAGTGTGGTGGTGATCGACTATATGACACCAAAGCCGAACACGAAATGCAATCCAAGCGACCACCAGTCTGCCAGTGTGAACGTCTCGAAAGGTATACCCACCAGGCGATAGGCCTGAGAGTAGAATTTGCTGGGCGACACTCAGGCCGACCAGGCGACAGCCCTTTGAGCAGTATATACCAGACGACATCCGGCTGCTAGGCGACAGGCTATCCCAAGAGCCAAAGGCTGAGAATTCCAGGCGAATACCAGACCGACTAGGCACCAGGCCCTAGAATAGAGCACACCGAGAGACCTCCATCTGACAGGCGATGGTCCCGAGAGCAGAGCAGGCCTGGTGACCTCAGGCCCAGCCAGACGATAGCTCGAGAGCGCAGGTCTCCTGGGGTCCCCCTGCAGCTATTCAGTGGGCACAAGAGTAGAGCAGGCTAGGCGAACCCTAGCCTATCCAGACGATCGGCACCAGAGCAGAGAAGGCCGGGTGACGCCCAGGACAGCCAGACGAACGGCCTAGTGCGAAGCAGGCTGGGGATCCCTACAGCAAGGCGATGAGCCCGAGAGTGGAGCAGGCTGGGCAATCCCCAGCAATCAGACGATGTATCTGAGAACGGAGAAGGCTGGGCGAACCCGGGAAGCTATATGATGGGCCAGAGAGCAGAGCAGGCTGAGTGAACCCCAGAAGTCAGACGATGTACCACAGAGCATAGCAGGCTGGGCGACAACAAGCAGCTATATGATGGGCCAGAGAGCAGAGCAGGCTGGGCCACCCCCCAGCAGCCAGAAGATGTGCCAGAGAGCAGAGCAGGATGGGCGACCTCCAGCCCGGCCAGACGATGTGCCACAGAGCAGAGAAGGCTTCGCGACCCCCAGCAGCCTGATGTGCCACAGAGCGTAGCCAGCTGGGCGAATCCCAGCAGCCAGATGCAAGTCTGAGAGCGAACAGGCTGAGCATCCCCAGCAGCCAGACGATGAACCCGAGTGCGGGCAGGCTGGGCGATTCCCCACAAGCCAGACAATGTTCTAGAGAGCAAACTAGGCCCATGCGACCCCCAGCAGCCATACGATGTGCAAGAGAGTAGAGCAGGATGGGTGACCCCCAGAAGCTATTTTATGGGCCAGAGAGCAGAGCAGGCAGGGCGATCCTCAGCAGCCAGACGATAAGCCCGAGAGTGGCCAGGTTGGACGATCTCCAGCAGCAGGACGATGTGCCATAGAGCAAACCAGGCAGGGCGAGCTCCAGCAGCCAGACAATGTGCTAGAGAGCAGAGCAGGCTGAGCGACCCACAGCAGCCAGATGGTAAGTCTGAGAGCGAACAGGCTGGGCGATTCTTAGCAGACAGACGATGTGTCCGAGAGAGATAAGGTTGGGTGTTTACCCACTAATCGGACTATGTGCCAGAGAACAAACCAGATCGGGCGATCCACAGCAACCAGGCGATGTGCCAGAGAGCAGAGCAGGATGGGCGACCCCCAGCAGCCAGATGATGTGCCTGAGAGCAGAGCAATCTGCGCGATCCCCAGCAGCCAAACGATGTGCCAGAGAGCAGAGCAGGTTGGGCGACCCCCGCCGAGCCAGACGATGTGACTGAGAGCAGAGCAGGATGGACGACCCCCAGAAGCCATATGATGGGCAAGAGAGCAGAGTAGGCTGGGCGATCCACAGCATCTATATGAAGGGGCTAAAGAGCAAACCAGGATGGGCGATCCCCAGCAACCAGACAGTGTGCCAGAGAGCAGAGAAGGCTGGGCTATTCCCAGCAGTCATATGATGGGCCATAGAGCAGAGCAGACTGGGCGAACCCCTAGCAGTCAAACAATGGGCCAGACAGTAGAGCAGGCTGGACGATCCCCAGCAGCCAGACGATATTACAGAGAGGAAAGCAGGCAAGGAAATCTCCAGCACATCCAGACGATGTGCCAGAGAGAAGAGCAGGATGCACCACCCCCGGCAGCTAGACGATGTGCCAGAGAGAAAAGCAGGCTGTGCCACCCCCAGCAGCCAGACGATGTGCCAGAGAGCAGAGCAGGCT
>PNEQ01024525.1:0-48118 GCA_003012365.1 Medauroidea extradentata | reverse complement strand
AAATTAGCTCATCTAGTTTTCCCGTAATGGCACTTCAAAGTCAAAATTTGCATATTTTTACTTCATACAAAACTTGAAAACCCGTTAACATAATGAAATGGAAAAAATCACATCAAAACTACGTGTTACTGTCTATGGCTTGTAGCATATAAAACCCGTTACAAAAAATGTTTATGTCAAATAAAAAATTTCAAAATTTTAAATTTTTTTTGTAATTTTAGAAATTTATTTTAAACACAAAAATATTTTATAATTGGTTTGTATATGCTTCAAGCCGTAGACGGTGACGTGTAGTTTTGATGAGATTTTTTCCATTTCATTATATTTACTGGTTTTCAAGTTTTGTATGAAGTAAAAATATGCAAATTTTGACTTTGGAGTGACATTACGGAAAAACTGGCTGAGCTAATTTTTTTTTCGTTAGAGGTAAATGTACATTTAAGTAATGTCTACAAAACTAACACTATTTCATGCAAATATAAAATTATGAATTTTTCCCCACTTGAACGCCCTTAAGGTGGCCCCCTCGGTAACTATATTTTGCGCTTTCGAGGCCTTGAAGTGCTGAAGCAATAAGGGCGAGAGAGCACGCGCATCACGCTTCACCGTAGCCTCTAGGCGTGTGTCACTGAACTAGCCGACAACACGCCTCTATGAGACTTTCCACCGGTGACCCTACACTGAGAGAAAGAATGGTTTAATTATACTAAATATATTTGTTTGGGTGATGTTTGCTTCAGCTTAACAATATTTTGTTGGTAAGACCAAGCTTGGAGTCCTCCAAACAAATTTAGTTATTTCCCTCGACCAAATTATTCATTTAAACGCAATTTGTTTGTGCCAAACGTATATTTGGTTACTACAGGACGTCGAATAAATATTTAGTGTAAACAAACAACTCGTTACAACTTGTCAACAAAATAATATTGTTAGTTATAAGTGAAGTGCTATGAACCAACAAATTTTTTTCGATGGACTAAATGATTTTGTTGGCGAAACTAAATACATTTGGTTGACTTGCGGAAGATGGCAGGCTGGCGTACGTAAGCGATAATATGGCGAACACTATATACCTCAACATTCAAAATATAAGTTTGTGCGACAAGTAGGACGTCTAAACTGTTAATCAGCATAAATCTAGTATCTTAATTTTAGCTACAACAATTTCAAAGTGGTTAATTCCATTGATCACAAAAGAAAATGCTATAAACTTGAAAAACACCGCAACTGCACGACTCGTTCTTTGTGCTGCGGCCCTGCGGTGCACGACGTAACTATTCCTATACAAATAACAAGCTCCCTGTCATGGAACTGCTCGTAGCTCAGTTGGTTAGGTCGTGAGCAGAAAGATACAAGTGATGGGATAAATGATCAAATCCCAGCGCGGATTTACTTTTTTTAGCTCTTAAAATTTTAGGAATTTTTCAAGTTTATAAAATAAATTTTTTTTAGTTCTTAAAATATTGCATGTACATTTGATATGGCCAACGAAATATTTTATGGCCAGCTAAATATTTGGTACTGCTAACCAAATTCAGCTATTTGCCTCAAACAAATCAAGGGAACAAAATAATTTGGTACGAGCAAACAAATATTTCTTTGCCCCTATACAAACAAATGATTTGGTTGAATCAAACAAATTTTGTTTCCACCAACAAAATTTTTTTCTCAGTGTATTATTTTAGGACGTAATATTGAGTATATAGGTATATTGTACCTGCCTATATATTTTTTTTTAATTCTGCGGGAAGATTTACATACCCAGAACAGATCGCAAATACACCCATTTTCACCTTTTTTCAGCCGCTAGAAAATATTATTTATTGAGTAGTGGGGAACTTGAAATGGGTATACACATGTGTAACATTCTTTAAATACGATTCCTTAGTAAACCGCACATGCGCGATAAGCAGTTGTCTAAATGCGAACTTCGGCGAATGTTTGAAGAATATTATGAACTGTGCCCTTAGAATATAGCAGTAGTCACGGTACATGGTATGATCCTTGAATGAACTGTGCTATGGGATTACATGGCTGGATTTAGTTCCTTGGACATACTATATCGCATAGGAGTATGTCTAAGGAACTAAATCCAGTCACGTTATATGTATTCTCAACATTTGAATGGTACTGTTAAATACACCACAAACGACTGGGTTGTTTGTGAAATGAAATAATAATTACCATATACGGTTCTGTGTGGTATTTAGCCAACATACAGTAACGTGCCACATTAAAGGCACTACAAAAGTTTTTCTTTCCAACATGTTCTATCTTTCCGTCACTAGTTAATGTAAGCATTGACCTGTGACTTACACGTGTTTTTAAATATTTCATACGTCTTAAACGGTATTGTCAGGTGCCACATTAATCTGCATATAGTAATTATTTGTGCCTATTGGGAGGACGATATTATATGCTCACTATACCGTAAATGCCCAATAAATAATTTTTTCCAGGGCATATGTTTGTTGCGATATGTTGTGTAGTTAATTATTTTGCCAATGCCATTCAGATTAAAATAACGATTATTATGAAACACTAACACGAAATAATATAAAACCCCTGGTAAATTTCAGCGTAAATTTAAATTGGAATGGTGTTTAAACTCAAGCGAAATATCGGCCTTAACAGCTAAGACTTCTCTAGATGTGATGTTCGATTGCATGAAATTATTGTAGGGACATAAAATGATTATTTTCATTATTTTCAAATTTATAAAAATATTGTAATTTGTTACGGACGTTTACTTTTCCTATATAAAGTAACTACACACAAATGGAAAACATGGGCTAACAAAATACTTACAACACAGCTCGTACAATTTTCACGCTGGTTTCTGTTTACAATTGTTACAAATATACAAAAAAAATCAAACCCGGCCAATCCGTTTCCACATCAAAGGTTGCAGGTAATTTATACAACTGCTGCGTTTACTCAGCCAAACGTTGTACTCTTAATTTAACTGAAAGTGATGACAGACCAAAAAATAAAATTTTAAATTTCAAAATTAGTTTAATAAATATTATATTAAAAATTATATTGATAATTTAATTATACATGTACAGTTTTTTAAATAATGAGTATGTTCTCGACTTTCCAGAGTCCTCGGATGTTGTGCATGTAAAAACGTTTACCACGTCTCTCACATTACAATGGGTACGAGGGAAGTGCCAAATTCACATAATTTTTGCCAGCGTACTGTACTGCCAGCTGATGTTCGTTCGCTTGACATCTCCCATTGGCCTAACAATGTCGTAGTCTGTCATAGAGGTTGCTATAATTAAAAATTTCACTGCAAATTGACCAACCACCTGTAAAGTACTCTCACACCTGACCACCGAGGTTCGTTTTCAATCGAATCAAAAATTGTACCCTGGTAGGCCATTGAAGTCTAGTTTGTTAGGAAACAATAACACGAATTTTACATATCTCTATGGATACGGGATAAAATTACTGCACGTGGTGTAAATGTCACGAAACGCGATCATACTAAGTAGCATGTTCGGGTTAGGTACGTTTGTTCATTTCCGAGGCCAGGTTTTGCGGCTCACCAGGCCATGTCTAAATCCCTAAACGCAATCCAAGGTTTAATGATAGCGGGCATTCAATATAAATCTATACAATGTTCTACATGTGGGTAATATTTTACTAAGTGTGACGACCGCAGTAAATTTTTAATCGTTGTTTATTTGTGTTACTTATGAAATTCGTTTTGTGCTTCTTTCTAAGATTTGAACACCATGCGTACACTTACTACGTGGTAATGTTTACTGTTTGCATGTTTTTCTCGCCCCTTAGCGTGTTTCGTTTGCTAACCGCAGCCTACCCTAATCTCGGGCTCGGGCACGACAACCACAATTATATACCGAAGCCGTTCTCGTGACTTACTGGACGCTTGAAAACAGTTCTCGGGTTACTGTTTGAACTGCTCCAGCTGAAATATTGCACTACCCATGCTAATCCCGTAACTTATTAACGCTTCATGACAGCATCGGCCAGTCGCTACTCGCTGGCCAACTGCACCGCTGCCGTGGAAGTGACGTTACTGCGCAATATTTTAATGGGGCGTTATTATGAGGATCTACTTTTCATAACACTGCTTGTAACTGCAAGTACTCTTGTAGGTGCAGAAACTCCATGTGTAGCGACACTGATTTATCACGACTTAAGTTGATTGTCTACCAGCCTGCAATAATAACATGTCCCTTTCTTATATTCTTCTGTCCTTATTGGTGTGTCCCCAGGGTAAAGCTTGTTTTCACATAAACAGTTCTTTAACAGAATAAGTCGTGTTTAACCTAAAATTTAGCAGAAACACTCCTGCGCCACACTGGCAACTTGGACTCGCCCATGCGGCCAGCCCTGCCACGTAAAATTTTCTAAATTATTTTCAAGTGAACTTAAATGTGATAATTTTGGTAAGTGTTTAAGTGTTCTCTGTTCCTTTCTAAAAATTCAATAACCAAAATATATATTACTGCAACTTAATGTAATGTTAATATCTGGATACCTGAAAACTTCACTTCGGAAAATAATTATATAAACATTCCGTAGTAGAATTTGGGACCTTAATAATCAAGAATTCACATTTGAAAATAATGTTCTCTTATTATCTTGTGTTGTTTAAGGGTTTTTGTGTATTGACGAGCATGTGGCGGGAACTAGTTGGACGAGGCAGGTACACCGTCACAGGCTCGGCAGTTGGTGGTTAGCGGCGTAAGAAGGAGGTCGGCTCTGTGTCGCTCCGGGCACCATCAAGTCTTCGTTCAACAACTCATAGCGTATCAATAGTCTAATTTTTCTTATCTCAGGAATTTTTTCACATAATTTCGTTTACGTGCCCGAAGTTACCTCTTTCACCCCTGCCTTGCAGTATTTTCATCGTGCAGCTTCACCCACCGGATGTGCATAGGTCCGGGCCCGCTTAAACCACCTCCATAGTAATTGTGTTGTATAGATACAAGGTGATTTATCAATAATAACCACCTCAGTAAGTATGTGTGTCATTTACTGGATTGCCACTTCACGGTCTTAAGGTTACGGGTTCCTGAAAACCCGTCAATTCCCTAGTGTTTTGTCTTATTTACGTGGGCGTCCAGGTGCCCGATATCCCTGGCGAGTGTCTTGTTTGTGCATCAAGATGTGGGGAACGCTTGAAGAGTCCCTGCATATTTGAGACGCCGAGCGGGAGGGAGTTAAATCAGCTAACGCCGTTGTCGTCGACCACACGACCCCCACCCATGCTCTCCGAGTGATCGCCCTCCCTGACGAGCTGGCGCTACCGGGCAATCCTCAGCATGCCACTGCTGTGCAGGACAGTTCTCATATAGTTCACACCAGATATTTCTTCGTCAAACCCCTCACGGCAACCCCCGCTCGAGTCATAGTGTAAATATTATTTTGAATAAATCAGTGAGTGAATTTTGAGGCAGTTCTTACTAGATTTAACTTTCTACATACTTCAAGATCGAAGTAATCTAGTCTACCCTCCATAGGTAAGTCTTCCCACCACGTGCGCATGTTACGCCCTGTTTTGTTTCGTTATAAACGTTAATTATCCACTGCCCTTCTATTTTGTTAAAGTGGAGGGTTCAACGAAAGGCCCAATGCTTCAACTATACTTCAAGGGCTATTCAGTGCCTATTCAACAGATATTCAAGTATACTTCATGTGATAAACCTCGGTTCCGCAAATGAGGAGCAAACATTCAAAACCAGACATGTCAAAAATCCCGAAAATGAGTAAAATGCCCTTTCTAAATAAACAAGATGTGTTACATAAGAGTATGAACTGAGCCTCCATAAAAAACACATGTATTATTGAAATGGGTATGTTTATTCTCAGTTAGTGCTATAAAATATAAAGTTTATTCACATTTTTCTACAGCTAGATAAGGTGGACATGTCTGGTTTTGAAAGTTTGCTTTTCAAATATTTTAACTACGTTCAACTTTCGTATTCTTTTCACATGTCCTTTCTCTGAATACCTACTCGTCGCTACATTCTACATTTCAGCTCAGTTCTACGCCCCTACATAAACTTTAACTGTGTTACACACCACGTTTGGCCATCCAGGACCATTTCGTATCTGTAATTTTAAATTTAAATTATTCATTAACTTATTTATTTATCTAACACCAAATTTTCACATTAATCAGTGCAGTCTGTAAAAGGCTTACATAACCCTGTTAATCTTTTTAAATAGTAATATGTGATGCACATTTTGTAAGTCAATATCTGACTTTGTTTGCTTTAATTGCCTTATATTTTTAATAATAATATATCGTTACTTTCACTCTGCCTTACATTAATTGGTTTTTTTACAAACTCTTCCTCTGGGAATTAATATTTAATTTAATATGTTAGCTTCACGGAGCAGTAATAGGTATCAGCCTTAATAATATTTTGTGTCCACCTTCCTTGCCAGCACAAATTATAAATTTATATATTATAGTTATGGTTGCAGATAATAATGTATTTAATAATACAATAATCTAAATAAATATACAAAAATGACAGACAGCATTCTGGTAGCAGAGTGTGGTTGATTCATGTTTCCTATTTATGTGCTATCATTCTGGTAGCAGATTGCATGGTTACATTTTCCGTAATAGTGTGACACCATTCAAGTATCAGAGCTGTGTTTGGATTCATGTTTTTAACACAGGGATTTTTTGTTAACTTTTTATGGGCATTATGTTGTTATGCCATTCATCAAATATTTCTTTTCCATTGTGTTACTAACCTATGATGAAGAAACATACGTAAATTTATTTATTTTTAAATTTAATTTTAACGTCTATATTTTTAATTTTTTATAAAAGCAATGATTATTGAATTCATAAAATTTTTTTAATAATTTATTTTACGGACATTAACGTCCTTTTGCTATGTGGCTTCGTTTTGTCAGCACTGAACCAAATGCTAATTATTATATTCTAATTACTTTTGCTCCCCATTCTATGTTTTTGTGGGCACGATTCTTTACAAGTAAATTCTGCTTGGTGTTTCTAGTCCATATAGAACATTATTAACTTTTGTTATAGATCATTATGTGCCCAAATACTTATTTACAAAATATGTTAACGATTTTCGCTCGTCGTGACCATCAAATCATATGGTCATTTGTTTGTTGTCTAATGATTATTTACTAAATAAGACAATTTACCTTTTGTTTTTAAATAAGTAACACAAGTTCTATTGAACTATTTCTAGTTAGTAATATTTTACAACAATTACACAACTTGATCATTTAAATTTTTTGTGTTGACTTTTAACAGTTTGTTTACACTTACACTTGTATTATTTAATATTTTAATTACTCTTTGCTATTTTTGGTGCATACCATTTTACTGAACAACTAATATTTATTTACAATTTTTAATTTTTATAATTGATTTTAGGTACACTATAGTACATTCTCGTGTTTATTTTAATGTACACTCACTCCTAAGTATTACAGTATTACAAATATTTTAGTTTTTGTTTCACAGACATTAATTTGTCTCATGATTTTTTTAAATCAAGAGCATTAGACTTCCACGTGACATTTTGTTTTCTTGATTTTTGGGTTTTTTCATGTGTCCTAGTTTGTAAGTTCATTTCAGGGTTTCATGTGTTCTAGATTGTAAGTTGTCGCCTTGGAGTCTGGTCAAAGCTTTGAGATGGTGAAAACTTTGTTAAGCACTAAATTGTGTTGCAGGTGTTAATACCTTAGTCCTCTATGGTTAAGAGTGCCATATGAATAGCCTGTTTGGAGTGTCATGTTTTTGGTACTCACCTTAGGACGACCTCTCCTTGTTCTGCTACCTTTTAGGGAGTTTGTAAATATAACGTCATGGAAGATCTTACTGATCAATTTTTATAAGTAGTATCTACGATTTTAATTTTTTTTAAATTTATATTTGTTTTCATTGACTTACATTTTTGCAGTATATTAAAATTCGAGTGCTGCCATATTTTTCTTTATTTTCTTTTTCACAAAATTTGTTTTTTTTTTTTTTTTTTTTTTTTTTTTTTTTTTTTTTTTTTTTTTTTTTTTTTTTTTTTTTTTTTTTTTTTTTTTTTTTTTTCATCAATCATCTGTTTTCTTTAGGTGGTTGTGAACTGTGGAACGAAACCCAGAGGCGATGGCTATTTTTTTGCGGTAGCATTGAGCTTCGTCTCTCGTAGTTGACGCTACTAAGCTGGAGAATTGATCCCGCTACCGAGTTTAGACTTGTCACGATCTACATGCTGGTAATGCTGATTTGGAGCCCGAGAAGCCGACTGTTTTCGAGCAGTCATTTTAGCTTTAAGTTTTTAATTTTAAGGTTCGTGTATTCTTCTGAGTCTTGAATGTTTTGGACATCCGAAGATCCTTTTGTTTCCTCTGACGTACTTTTAGGCAAGACTTGTTTGGGGTAACCAATTCCCCATTTTCCTTTACAAATGGGCCAACTTCCCAACACGCTCCAGCAGGGATTTCATTCCCTATCACTCTTATGACTCATAGATTCACGACTTTTCTGGTGTCTCGCCTGACAGTGCTCATTCCACAAATCAGTGCCATAACTAACAAATCATGTCTGTAATTTCTAATTTAAAAAATATATAGTAATATAATACTTAAAGAGTAATCTAAAATGTTGTGACAAATCAGTTGAGCACAAGATATGTAATTTTTAAACAGAATAATTAATGTAATTTTACTATTTTATTTTGTTGCCTTATGCTCGTGTTTACTTTTGGCTGTGGTATGGAACTCAGTTATTTCACGTTGTCCTATGGCTCGCAACTTTTCTAAATATTACACTTAATTTTTTTTTACTTTACTTCTAAACTGTGATTAATTTTTTTGCTGTGACTTTGGTATGGAACGTAGTCATTTCATTTTATGGAATCACACAATTTTAACAATTTTATTTCTAGCTTGTATTATCTTTTTTGATTAATATTCGATTAATATTTCATAATTTTTACACCCACTTAGTTTTGAGGGTTTTTAAACATTTGACTCATCTAACATATTTAATATATTTTAACACACTATGATTCAACTTACCAAACCTACAAGTTGTCATTATGTGTCTTCGTTGCTGTTTAACTTCAGCATTCTGGTATGTTATTTTAAAAATTTTTTCTGTTGTTAATTCTTTGTGAGTTTTGTTATTCATTTGTAATAAATAAATCACCATAGCATTCGCTTTTAAGGGCGGGGTATGTGTCCTTTTATCAATTGTATACTATATTATTTGTATTTCCTGGCACACGTTTTATTATTTTTAATACGAGAGTGATTTATTAACTGAATTAAAACCTTTTTTAGTAATTCAAGGGTATTGTGATTATTAATTTTCATGCAGTATTTCTCTGCTTGCTGTACTAATTTTATTTTAATGTCTCCCAGTCCAGGCAAAGCGGCCGCAGGCCGCTTTACAGTCTGGCCTTGGCACCGCGACCAGTATCTTGTAATACTACCCACAGCAAATACTTGACGTGCTTGCAGTCACGTTCTCACAGTGGTAGAGCCCTCGCACAACGCGCGTCCTGTGTCAGCACAAATAGTACAAGCCTGCAGTTTAGCTCGACTGCAGACAGAAAAAACGTCACCTTTGTTCGGTCGTTGATGCTTCATCCCGTGCCACACTGCATCACTGCACACTGAGTGGCTCCTCTGCTCTGCTGTTTGGCCGTTTTGGACATCCGCGCGCCATCTGTCGGCCGCGTGCTGAACTAATCAGCGTCGCCGTGTTTATTGTACTGCATCACCTTTACCGACATTCTTAAAGCCTCAACTGAAGAAAGGTGATGTGCCTTCGCGTTGCGCCTTTTTGTCAGGATATGTTAGTCATTGGGACCTACTTCCCAGAATGCTTATTATTTCTATTACACGTCATGCAATGTTAATTTTATTTTTAATAAATCAGTGAGTGAAATTGTGAGGCTGTTCTTACTATAATTAACTTCCTACATACCGAAAGATGTAAGTAATCTAGACTATCTTCCATAGGTAAGTCTTCCCACCGCATGAGCGTGTTACGCCTTCTTTTGTTTCGTTAAAACTTTATTTCTCCACTGCCCTTCTATTTTGTTACAGTGGAAGGTTCAACCGAATGCCCTTCACTTCAACTATACTTCAACGGCTATTCAATGCCTATTCAACAGATATTCAAGTATACTTCATGTGTTCAACATTGGTTCCGCAAATATTTTAACTAAGTTCAACTTCCGTATTCTTTCAACATAATCTTTCTCTGGACACCTACTCGTCACTATATTCTACGTTTCAGTTAAGTTATACGCGCTTACATAAACTTTATTTGTGACACGCACAGCGTTTGATCATCCAGGACGATTTTATAACTATAATTTTTAATTAAAATTATTCACAAATTTATTTATTTGTCTTACATCATGTTTTCTTATTAATCAGGGTAGTCTGTAAAAAGATGCCCCAAAGGAAAAATAATATTAAAAAGGTTTTCGTGTCTCTGTTTATATTTTTTAATTATAATGTGCGATGCACATTTTGTAATTCAATGTCTCACTATGTTCAATTTAATTGCCCAATATTTTTAATAATATAAAATCGTTACTTCTACTGTGCCTTATGTTAATTGTTTTTTTTTTATTTAACAGTTCTTTCACTGGGAATTAATATTTATTTTGTAATGTTAGCTCTACATGAGCAGTATTAAGCATCAGCCTTAGTTATATTTTGTGTCCATCTTCCTTGTCAGTAGGCATTTTAAGTATTTATATATTATAACTATGGTATCAGATAAAATGTATTTAATAATACATTAATTTAAATAATTATACAAAAAGGACAGGTGTTCCAAGTGAAGGAACATCATTTTCTGTGTTATTTTAGAGGTCTGTGATCACCAGTCTACAGGTCAAACATACTACGAAATAGCAGTCTGTAGTAACGCCTACACGTTGAAAAGTATTCGGTATACAAATACCAAATAGTATGTTCCCGATTTAACGATCCTCGACTATCCGTGGTCCGATTAACCGCGCCCGCTTCAACCATGGTGTCCATGTAAACCGTGGTACATTCAGAGTTACTGATGAATTATAATATGTATCATTTCATTAATAAAATGAGAATTTATTGATTGCATGATTCAACGAAGTTTGTAAAATAAACTGATTGCTTTTACCGCTGACTGCACCAAGCAAGTGCAAATAATATGCAGGTATGCGACACCCACCTCCTTCTCTCCCTCTCCCTCTCTCTCTCTCTCTCTCTCTCTCTCAGCCTGTCTCGCTGTCTCTCTTTCTACTCACTGCATATTATGAGCGCGAAACGGTAACGCGTATTTTGTTATAAATTAAATTAAACGCTATAAGTTAGGCATTTGTTTTAATAAAGGTATGTATTATCACAGTTTTTGCTATCCAGTGTTGACTCAGCCCACATTGCAGTAAAAGAGCTTGGTATGTTAATCAATACTATCTCAATAAAATTAAAAATTCAGTATTCTCAAAGCCAATATGCAAAAAATTCAAAAAATGGCAACACTACACAACAGTTTTTAACAAATATTTCTGAGAAAAATTTTCTCGGGTGATGTTTTCGCCGGGCGTAATACCTGACGCCGAAATTTCTTACGTTAGACTGCTGTACAACCAATTATGCCATTTCGTTACTCTGGCCACATATTTTTCTCAAATATATGGCACAAAATGTATTTAATATTGCTCGAGTTCTATCGTTCTATGCTGACTTTCTAAAACCTGAAAAGTTCTGTTAATGTTAATATTCGTACGACGCTTATACAATCGGCGTTAGGAAGTAATTCTCTTTTGGGGGCCCGAGCAGGTTAAATATATGAATGTGGGATTGTGACTTAATTCCACTGAGGATATTATTTGAGGCGTATAGACGCCGGATAGGAGAAGGATGGAGGTAATTCGTGACCACGTGGTTATGGATCGCAGTGGCGCGGCGGCTTCTGGGAAAAGCTCTCCACCGCAAGGCTGCGGCCCGAGGGATCGACCGCCGCGCACGAAACCCGCGCCTATTTTCGGTCGTCGCAACACGCTCGCCGCCGCGGCCGCCCACCTCGCCGACCCGGTTCGATCCCCGCCGCCGGCCGCGGCTAAGTTTGGATGTCACACTCCTTCTACCTGCGCCTCGTCTGCCAACCAAAGGCCGTGCTTACACGAGACCGGAAAACTGAGATCCCGTAATTTCTGTGAAGTAAAGAGATTTTGGTCAGCTCTTAACGCCTCGGTCTTAAGCGCTTGTTAGGGGTGACAGAATGAGAATACGTAGCAGCTTCGGAATGAAGGGGTGGGGGAAATGAAAGATCCCCGATAAAAGCCTTTGACCAACGGCATCGTCCGGCGCGATTCCCACGTGTGAAAAATCCGGGGAGCGACCCCGCCGGGTATCGAACCAGGATCGCCTTGGTGGGAAGCATGTGCTCTAGCCACTGCGCCAAACTTGGCCCCGTAACTTTATTGGATATATCGTAAAACAAGTGCACCTTGACAGACTAAGTTCATTCATTTCATTTATGTGTTTCTGTTGAGCTCCGGACTTGTAGTTAAGGTTGAATGTGAACGGGCATAACTAAAGAAATACGAGTAAGTGAATGGGCGAGGAGTGAAACTCCAATAAGCCACGAGGACTGACGTGAGGTGTTGTGGTGTTGTCCGTCTAGTGAGGTTGGCATTGTCAAACATTGACTTGTTAAATTCGTTGACTACGAGTAAGTTCTCGTCACGCTGACACTTCCTAGGAAAAACAAAACTTTTACGTTTACTTTTATACATATCAGTTAATGTGAACTATGGCAGTGTTATGAATTGTAATGTTTTAATTTAGAGAAGAGTGACAAAACTTTGCGATTAATTTTTCAGTCGTATTTCAAATAAATTACACAAAAATGTTTCCGTTAGTATTATATAGGTATATATATATATATATATATATTTCTACACCGAGAGAGGTGGCCCGCCTGAAAAAACAATGTAGGTACTTTAATTCGGCAGGAAACGTGTTTGTTTTCCACACCGGCCATCCTGATTTTTCAACACCACGAGTCGAATAAGGGGAGGGGGGTCCGAGGGCACTCCCCCAGGAAAATTTAATTTTCAAGGTGCAAAATAGTGGTATTTAAGGAATTTCCTTCACAAAATTTTAATATATAGCCTGTTCTCGATAAAGTGAGCCGTTCTTAAAATTTTGTTTCAGCTATTCTGCATTTATCTGTACCATTTTCAATATGAAAGCTATCATGGAACTATAAGCCAAAGTAAACGTTTCTCCCACACTGAATACTTGTTGTTACCTTTGATCTCAATAAAGTACAGTTTTTGGTTATTATGCACGTCGTGGCGTGTTCAGTTCAAACGACATTAAATTTTGTCATATTTTGCAGATAAACTATACATGAAAAGTCAACTTCACTTGAATCCGTCCCTGGAGAGATGATAGGAAGCGACACGCAGGCTGGTATTCACAGTCGATTTGCGCGGAGAATGCGTGACGCATCCAGTGCGCAACTTTCCCGGCATAGTAACAGGATTCTTGACCGCAATTAGTGAGTCGTTTGCGTCTTGAATACGGTTGTGTGGACTCGCAAAGTTACGAGAGGCATGGACCTATCCTATCCTCTTCGCAAACATGACCTATTTTCAATCTGTTCGTAACTCGGTAAAATGACGTATCATTTTCTTCAACAATTTCGATGATCGTGCACGAGCGGCATTTTGAGGCGGGATTGATGTATTCGGCGAACGGTTCAACGAGCATAGTTCTTCAGTGGCGCAAATAAGATGAGGTGTAAAATGTAAAAATACTTTGGAACAAAAATGGCAATGTGTAATTAGAGAATCTAAAAGTATATTTTGGTTAGTGCTGTGACTAGAATAAAAAGTGCGTTATCGTTTTTCGTTTAAAGCAAACACAGTACGTTAATCTTAAAAATGTATATGTTATTTTACTGTCTGTGCTAAACCATTATTATTAACATAATACACAATTTTTAAAATTAAGTTGTAGCTGTTTTATACAGTGCACTTTTAATATTTCAGCTACTCAAAATTGTTTTTCAACACTTTATCTCCATAAAGTCCATATTAATAACTTTTTTCGTAGCATTTAATTACGTTTTACAGGATAATTCAAAATAAATACGTTGCATGATTTCCCATTCGAAACACTTAGCGACCATTTTATTTGTTCTGGTCGAAGAAGAGCTCTCTCAACCTAGCTTTCGTTCAAGAATCTGCGAAATTATTTGAATGTTGTTTGCGGGCTGTTCCCCTCTCAATCAACACTTGAGCGAGTGGAGTTTGAAGGTTCGTGTTCGGGCAGCGAATGAAAATGTTTAAGAATACCACCCGCGCACGTGTTTTTTGTAACAGAGCGAGCACGTCCTGGCCGTACCGAGTGTGTGCTCAGCGTGGCCGTGCCGTGCCGACAGCGCGCTTCTTCCAGCAGTAAGGAGCTCATCTATCACGTGTTGGTCCTTACAGTAAGTGGGTCTTACGTCTGGCCGACAGCGAAGTCATTAGAGACTGCGACATACAACTTGGTACAATGACAGCAGCTAGGAGAAGAGTCAGCCATAACATTTGTTAGGAAACCATCCCAGCATTTACCTGGAAGCGATTTCGGGAAATAACGTAAAACCGAAATCAGCATAGCCGCAACTGGGAATCGAACACGCACCCTGTTAATAACAAGCAACATGAAAATTAAAGAAAAAATTTACGGCTACTAAGATTATTTTACTTGGTAATATTCAGGGGCGTCATTTCAGGTTTTTCAGGGGGGGGGGGCAAGATTTTGTTTTCAGACGACAGTGACCTTGTTGCATCTTTTTTATTAATTAAGCATGTATAAATTAGATACTTTAATAATAAAACTTCAGTTTTATGTCCTTAAGTTAGCATTATTTACATTTAAAAATACAAAAAATATATTTATACACAAAAATTCCAAATCCAGGGGGGGGGCATTTGCCCCCCACCCCCCTGTAGCCCCAAATGACGCCCCTGGTAATATTATTACATTAATTTGACCCGTTGGGTTTCTTTACAAATATTTCCTTCTGTATCAGCTTTCGTGCCTTTCCTTGCATTGCTTTCTTTGGTCTACTTACCACAATACATACAAACTGAGCGAGATAGGACAACGGTAAAAACCAGGGGGTTGCCGTGCCTATAGAAATGTATGGGCACACATGAAACCGGATTTTTTTGGTGTCACATCATGGCGACCTCGTGTTCATTAACTAATCGTTCGTGATAAGTTCGTAACCAAGCCCTTGTTTCAAGAAAAAACTATTTGCCTAATGTTATTAGTTACACAGCTTAGTTGCGTTAACATCCGATATGTTTTTTATTATTTAAAGGTGAATAAACACAAATGTTAATAATCAGAAATTGCCTCTGCGCCGTACTGTGACACCCAAAAAAGTGGCTTCAAATACAACACAAGACGCCGTCTCCTGAGTATTCTTGCCTCCATGGTAAAAACTGAACTTGCATTCGTGCGGACGTGGGTTTGATTCACGGCGAGGCTCTCATGAAGTAGCTTTCTCGTGGTTATTTGTTATAAGCTATTGGTTAATTCCTTTAGGCGACTGACCAGCGTTTCAACGTGCTTTGTATACATTTTTTAAATTAAAATTATTGACTTGTTCCGAATAAGTTTACCTAAAAATAAATATGTACGTTCCAGACGACGGCGTTGGAAAGTTTTTTTCATATAACTATCTAATTTTCTCTATAACAAATAAAACAAGTATTTCAACATGAAGGTTGTCTTAAAAAAAACTTACAAATTTATTTATCATAAATATTACTACAAAGCTATTTTAATGCATATACCTAACACTGCTTTGTTTACAATTTCGGTACATTATAAATTAAGCTATTCTTTGCGGCTAAACTATATTGCAGTAACTCAAAATTTAAGAAAAGTTTTATTTGTGATAGCAAAATCTGTTTTATACTAAAAAAATTAAACATGATGACAAACTGAATGATTTTGTTGGATATAAGCCATTACTATCGAATGTTGTTGTATCGCAGAAAACCCCCAATAACAAAAAAAAGGACTAACTACGAGAAAATAAGCAACTAAAATACAAAAAAAAAACACATTTAAGCAAGCAAGAAACAGCCGTAGTCAAAAACATACAAGTATTTCCGAAATAGGAATATAGTCAGCATGTAACAAAAAAAAAAAAAAAAAACATTTATTGGTAATGACTCCACCCACCAAAAAAAAACTATATCTGGATCCGCCACTGCCTCTCCCCATGTGTATCAGGCCACACAGCGCACTGGGTTATTACGCTCGATGACACTTATTACTATAGTGTAAGAAAAATAGAAAATCATCGTGTGGCTGAAATCATATCAATGAGTCAAACTTAATCCGCCATACTGTATGTGTTGGTAGGTGCATTGTAAGCGACCCATTAACAATAAATAAATACTATACATAAAACAATGTGGTCTATTGATGATCTTTATATAAAGAATAATGTGTACACGTGGACTATAGATTGGTTCGCTTAAAACAAGTGTATATAAATAAAACTGTTACTATATCCACGCTTATGATCCACAGGGTACACACACAGTTCATTAGACGACTAAATTTTACCTCGACAGAGAGAGTCTTCCCAAAATAAGCGTCTGTCTCCCAAGTCTACGTAGAGGCCGCAGTGGTCGAGGGGTCAGACCTCTCGCCTCCCACCAAGGTGATCCGGGTTCGATTCACGGCGGGGTCGGTCCCCGGATTTTCGCATGTGGGAATCGTGCCGGACGATGCCATTGGTCGGCTGGTTTTCTCGGGGATCTCCCGTTTCCCCCACCCTTTCATCCCGGCGCCGATCCATACTCACCTCTCTCACTCACTCACTCCAAGTCTATGTATCTGAAATATGAAATTAAACGTAGATTTGAGTTGTTACCAACGAACGTTAACTAATTTAAATCGGACACACGCACTAACAGGAAATTTATTGAAGAAAAATACATTAATTTGTGAAAATATTTCGGCATAATTTTTATTTAAATCAAAGAAACAGATAGAAATGTAATACTCTCTGTGTAGAAACAGCAGAAATTAATTATATCACAGTAAAAAGAAGAATGAAATTAAGCCACGGCATAGGGTATTTAATCTCTTAAAATCAGATTAAACCATCAAATATAAATCTCAGAGTTTTTAAAAATCAAATTACGCTGGTCGCTGGCAGTGCTGTTAGTGGCTGGCATGCTAAACATACATGCAACACAAGAAGTTACAAGGATTTTAATGGATAAATGTGAGGAACCGTTTTAGGTTTTGAGATTCTGGCAGATCCGTAGTGTAAACAAAATCACAAATAATAAATCTACTTCATCATCAATTGCAGGTTACTCTATTGGAGTCGATAAAATAAACCCACCCCAGTTCTAACAATGTCTGATGATATTAGTGGCCACAATCTCCATGCATAAAATCTGCAAAAAATTGAACCAGGCTGGAAGTTTCTTAGAATACGTCTTAGCGCCTCAGTAACTAGAATAATCATTCATAAGTTAACGAAATCGCAGTTTAATTATTTAAATTAACCGATTTCTGACGTCTAGTATAAGACGCCTCTACCCTGCTCAGAAGAATCACGGCGAAACATCTGTCACAAGGGTGTTTACTCATGGCACTTCCCATTCCAATAACTAAAGTCTTTCACCATCATGCTAGTTATATTACATAAACCCTGTTTCAAAAATGCATTACGTGCCTTTAATAATACTGTGTTCTTATGCTGGGCGCTTACATGGCTGTCAATGAAATAAACCTTGGACGACTACAAGCCACAAATAACATTACAGATTATGATCATAAAATAATTACACAAAATTATTTCCCCACAGTCAAAACATAACTTAAACACATCAAAATTCAAAATGTTCAAAAATTGTGTTCTACGTGTTTAAGGAGATCTTTTGTTTACATACCTTTCATGAGAATTAATTTTGCAAACAAAATCTTACACCGATAATTAAAATGTTTCTATATATCGTGTTTAAATGCTTTTTACTATTGAGAATCACTTTTACAAAACTAAAACACACATGATTTTATTTACGATCACGATGTCAACTAGATGAGAAGCCAAATTAATGAATATACAACTTCACAATTTGTGACACATCTCTTACATATTTCCCAGAAATAAGGGATTTTTAAATAAGAAAAGTCATTCGAAACTGGCCCTCCGATTGGAGTCGAGTATTTACCAATGCCCCGAACTGCTTGCTTGTCTTCGTCACAACGAACTACTTCAGCAGTTAAAACTTTTTCTCGACTGTGGATAACTTAATAAAGCCGTTGGCAGTGTCCGTGTTTCGTCATTTCCTCACGTCTCGCAACTTGTACTATTGGCTAGGATTGTTTAGGCGGTTCGGAATAAAATGAGCACTCAAAAAAGCCCTGCTAAAAGTTCTATTTTCAACCAATTCGTATCTTTCCGCGCGTAACGGCTGACTACGAGACACGTCTAACCTCTCTGGACACGTCACTTGATGTTTGCGCGTGTGAGATAAATTGTGCAGTCGGTGAGAACCGATGCAGTTTGATAAAAAAAAGTTTATTAATTATATAAAATACAATTTGGTCGAATTCGGTTGATTTTGTTTCTGTATTGCTCTTTTTAAATGGGAATACACAAGAGACTATATTGCGTAATTTCGCTGCCAACCATACAAACAGTAAGGCAACTATAGTTAGTGTTGAATTATATGCAGTAATGGCTAATGATATTTTTAAAAGGTTAACTTTTTAGTGCTCAATTATCCCGAATGACATAATTATAGAAATGTTTTTAGGATGAACGCTACTCCTGCCGTGCTGCGCGCGCTTTGACTGTCCCTCTGCCGCTCTTGCCACCTCACCCCCGCGCTGAGAGCTTCCACAATTTTTGGACCTTACAGTACCTTACCATAATGTTAAGGTCTTCGTAAAGGTATCTACTAAAACGCTTTGATTACTGCATGAATAAATTATAAATGTCGTATGAGGAGGTTAACTGAGTGCCAGAGTATCGCACTCGTGTTGCAGACTTACGACTAGGCGCTCGTTGGCGTCTGATGCCCCGGAGGACGACATGAAATGTGGCTCTACAATAGAAGGGCGCCGGAATGACGAAGGCTGGGGGAACAAGAGATCCACGAGAAAACCGGTCGGCCAGCGGCATCGTCCTGCACGATTCCCAATTCCCACATGTGGGGATCGACCATGCCGGGAATCGAACCTAGATCGCTTTGGCTGGAGGCGAGTGCTCTACCCACGGCGCCAACCAAGCTTACATGAGTATGAAAGTGATGCGCGATGAGCAAAACATTTCTTTACAGTCAAAGAAGCAACTATTAATCACACGGTAATGTAGCAGTCGGCCCTCTCGCTTCCCAGTGGAGTCACTCACTATTCTGGCTCGTGAAAAACATGGTGGGGGTTTAACATTGTCCTGTGGGTTTTCTCAGTGTATTCCTGTTTCGCCGTCCTTGCATTCTGTGGCGCCATACTTGCGAACCTCACTGACTGCTACCGCCTCTTTCTCTTCTCTCTCTCTCTTTCCCTATGATTCAATCTCTGTTTCTCTTTCTCATTCTGCGCGTCTCTCTCTCTCCCTCTGTATCTCTCTCTCTGTGTGACTCTCCCTGTCTCTCTTTGTCTCCCTCCATATATTTGTCTCTCTCTGTCTCTCTGTATATATTTTTCTCTCCCTGTCTCTCTGTATATATATTTGTCTCTCTCTGTCTCTCTGTATATATTTGTGTCTCCCTGTCTCTCTGTATATATTTGTCTCTCTCTGTCGCTCTGTATATATTTGTCTCTCTCTGTCTCTTCTCTGCGCTTCGTATATTATTGTCTTTCTCTGTGTATCTCCGCATATATTTGTCTTCTTTCTTAAGTCCACTTACTTCCAGGTCTCTTAAGGCCAAATTATCTTAAGATCGTGTTTATTTTTAGTTTATACATGACCAGTGGCGGCTCGTAGGTTGTTGCCAAGTAGGGCACAAGTTGCATAGAACCGTGTAGGGTTGTGCGCTAGTTGACAGCCACTGACACACTGGTATGTAGGTGCCGCTTAATACTGACTGGTCACAATATAATAAGTAGCCAGTATGTATTTCATGGTCACTGGTGTACTGCGGCGCGTTCGCACGAGTGTACAGTTCACGGCAACTTGTGCCCTTACAGGCAACAACCCTCGATCCGCAACTCTCCGTAGCATAAATTCTAAAATTTTTGGTGAATATTTGGAAAGAAAGGTAAGTATTAAACAGTTACAGTGTCATCAGTTATTGTAAGATCATATTTGTTTACATCTCTTTATGTTTTGGTCTGTGAAATCATCATTTGTGATAAACTAATTATTTACCGATTTCAGACTCACGTCAGAAACATAGGTAACAGTTAGATCACTTAAGTTAAAAATATTATTTAAATTAATTATTTTTGTATCTAGTGGCTAATAAATTCAAAACTTAGTCATATAATTACAGTTTAAAGTAAGCAAACATACAATGATATAGAAAACTATCTTCTTAACACTCCGTCTGCACTTCCTATGTGTTTCTGTCTAAAATTTCCGGTGTGTTCATATGAGCGTTCTCGAGGTCTTTTTTTTTTTTTTTTTACTTATTGTATCCAGAGTTTGGTGTTTAATAGTTCGATGCAAGGTATCATTTAATGGGTGAGTCTGTTTGTTGAGAGTCGGTGGTTGTGACTGAAAATTTTAATTTTATTTTCTGTATATGTTTATCTGGCAATAATGCGCATCCCATAAAAGTGAAAATCTCTAGAAAAATTATACACATGGGAAAAAATTTTCCATTTTTATATTTGAGAGTAAGAGGGAAAGAGTAGCGACTATATTGTTTCATGCTTTATGGTTACGATACGTTCATTGTTGTTCAAATAACGGGTGCACTTATTGAAAACTTTAAGACTAACAAAATTAAGCGTATTTACGAATTTTACATGTTAAATGGCTATATTAAGAGGGACCAATGCACACTCTGTAGGCATGTGGAAATGTAGTTTCATAGAGCGATCCACGGAATTAATACGTGTGCATAAAAACGCAATATTCCACCGACGAGCACGGACGTAACAGCGTGGGAACGTTACCAGATATGCTTTGCTTCGCTTTGGGCGCGCGCCGACCTTCGGAACTGCGCGTTTGCTCTCCCGCCCTTCCAGCGATGCTCGTGTGAGATCACTCGCATCTGCCAGTCAAAGTGAAAACATGCGTAAAGGAAATTAGAAGTGAACATGGCCGGTAGTGGTAGTGAGTGAAAGGGAGTAAAATGAACCAGACAAAGATACATACGTATTGGAAAATATAGATACGCCGGTAGAAAGAAAGATAACACGGTGTCCAATTTTTTTTAATGGTGAAAAAAAGGCGTTCTGGCGATATTGTTTGCAGTAAAGAAATCCTGCTTTGCAGCAAAGAATAGCCCATGAGGATGTGTCATCACTTATGTTCAAATTATTCATTTTCGTATCGTAAATGTAATGACGTATTACTGGCAATGTCTATTTACAGAAACGTTACAATTTACCATTACGTGCGTATTATATGAAAAAATTGATACCACATGATGAGAAATAATAATTTTCTTAAATTTTATATTAGCCTAACATTAATTATTTAAAACCTACGTGTTAATTTATCGCATACAATGTGCGATATCAAAAGTAAGGTTATTAAGTAAGTAGGCTACCTATTGCAACACTTTCAAATAAATCTTTCCATTATATAAATCAGGAATAAATCAAGAAAAATACTGCATGGTTAGTGACATTGACTCGTAAAAACGTATCCTTGGTGTTACAAAACTTTTTCTTTAGAAAGTTATGTTTGTGAACAATATTATTTCTTTGTAGTAAATTAAAATTTTTGAGACGTAATGGTTGTTTTTGTGTGGTTTTTATTAAAATTTGTTTTGCTCTCGATTTGTGTTGTGCATAGAAAGTGTTTTACGTATGTGTGTGCGTGTGTCGCAGAGAGAGAGAGAGAGACAGAGAGATATACATGCAGAGCCATAGAAAGAGGCACATAAAGAGACACATGGAGAGAGAGACAAAAATACACAGAAATACAAAGAGAGAGACAAATATATACAGAGAGACAGAGAGAGAAAGACAAATATATACAGAGGTACGTAGAGAGAGACAAAGAGAGAGATGGACAAAGATATACAGAGGGGCAGCGAGACAGAGAAAGGAAATATATAGGCCTACAGAGAGAGAAAGAGACACGCACACACATATGTGTCTCTTTCTCTATCTTTCTCTGTATATATTTCCTTTCTCTGTCTCTCTGCCCCTCTGTATATCTTCGTTCCTCTCTCTCTCTCGCTCTCAGCCACCCAGGAAATGCTTCTGAACGTTCAGAGAGTTTTGGTGCGCCGCCTTGAAGTATGTATTGCCGCTAATGGAGCCAACTTCGAGCAGTTGCTCTAGAATTGCTACATACGATATATCTGCACAAGTACATTATTTGGTTATTATTAAATGCTGTTCTTGTCATAAATTCTATTGACTTACATACAGAAATGTGTGTGTCTCATCTGTCAAATTTATCACTCTTAGTTGACCAATTGAAATTGTCCACATTTGTAAAAATAATGTGACAAACTTATAGCTCTCCTCACAAGTGTAACATGCCTTCAGACGACTTACAGTTGAAGATGAGGGACACACCAAACAATTAATTTAATTGTGATAAATTACTGTAGAGTACTTATTTGACGCTCTGGTATTCGACTAACATCTACCACCGGTTAATTTATGCTGAGTGTTGCATTATGCCTTCTTTATTTAATAATATAATGTAACTTACGATACTGAGTTGTGTAATCTCACGCGAAAGTCTATGGTAAAGCGTTTGTGACAGAGGTTTTCCAAATAAGTTTATCTTATAGCTTAAGTTTATAACACAATAAAATCACGTTATTCTAGCTTACTTGTGGAGTCACTGAATAGTATGCAAGATTTTCCATATCAGTTATCATTTGTGCCATAAAAAATTATCTGCATATTAAATTTGAAATGGTCATTGCATTACTTTATTTTGATACCAATACAAATGTCCACATTGGTAGCGGGAATCCGGCAAACATTAATTTTCTTCCAGTACACTCAATGTTGTCTTCTCACACGTGTAACGTGCTATCAGAGTGATGTTGTAGAAATATCTACGTCAGTTTACGATGACGGCCTAGTAAAACGCTTAATTTAACCGTAGTAAACGGCCGTACAATACTTGTTACTTTATGCCCTGGTATTCTTACAACATAAACTAATACTTCTAAAAAAAAATAATAAAACAGTTGAACTGGCCGGGATTCGAACCTACATCCAGCAGTAGTAGTATGATAGCTGTTGAGCGCAATAGAGGACTAACTCCCAGCTACGTGCAGGGTTGCCACATTGTGCATGACATAAGTTGTCGCACAACATTTTGTCACATTTTCATCTCTAATTTCGCCCAGGATTCACGTGGTGTGCTTACTGTCCGGCCGTTTCTGGACATGTATGTGTAAGCGTTGCAATATTACAAACATATATTACGTGCATGGTTTCTATTCAAAACGTGTATTCACTGAACGCTGCAAAATGCTCACACACTGAAGTTAATGTTTGGTTTACCCAACAAATTGTAATTTTCTAGTAATAACTTATTAGTTTGTGCAGTAGCAACAACATATGGTGCAGTACATACCGCCCTAACATAGTTGGGTGCATTTGTCGATGTTTCCTACATGGCGGCTGGAACCAAACTAAATGATAACAACGCTTCCTTTTCTGTATGTTAACCAACGATTCTAATCACCGGATCGTGTGTTCACTCTCATAAGCTAACATTATCCCTGTTGAACAGATAAATAAAGCGTCGTTTCGATTTCATAGAATTATCGGACAGAATTGATATCGGATTTGATATCGGGACAACATTTAATAGGGTCAGGTGGCATGTGGGCATGAACAGTAGAATTACATTGTTTGCTGTGCATATCGATTTTATCTGCTCGTGAGTACCGTCATTCAGTCTTGTATTATATGAGTAGATTAGCAAACAAATTGTGAAACGCTGGATTAACGTACCAATTGTGGCACACCTAATCTACTCGTATATAATGCTTCCAGCTGGCGCTACCCGATACCAGTGGCCGTCATTTTGAGATACGACGCCATCTTAATTATTTTTAAACTTAAAAAAAATGAGCCAGTTCCAATGATTTTAAATTTAAAACTGATATTACCAAGTTTTAAGGGTTACGAACGTTTTTCACATATTTATCAGATTCTATGTTAAATGTAATTATAACAGTTTTGTTAATATTTTTATGATATTTGGTATTTCAGTATTATTAAAATTGATGAACCTTGTTCGTAACACTTAAAACTTGGTTATATCAGTTTTAAATTAAAAAATCTCATAGCAGAAATAAATGCATTCCATAAAAAATTGGGCGTATTAACAGTTACTGGACATTTGCTCATTGTTACATTAAATGTTTGTGTCACTGACACAAAAGATTATGTCGTATTTTCATATTGATGTTTTTTGCCGATTGAAAGTTTACGTGTGGGCCTTAGTTATTTTAACGTAATATTTGTTTTACAGCAATTGCCACTCTTAACTAAATATTATTACGCTCCACGAGGTCTGAAAATAAACAAAACACTGACAACAGTTTTAACTAATTCTAGTGAATGTTCAAAACCAGAAAATTGGAAAGTAATGTGCGCTTTACATGTGGCACCAGTGGCATAAATATGAAGAACCCATGTGATGAACCATATGAAGAGGTCTTCGATTGTTACACTAGTGTCTTGGAAAACGTTTAAAGAATTTATGAATTGGGAATGTTGCCTAAACGCTTTATCACCACTGGCTCTGAAAGTCCTACTGAGCTACTGGAGACTCACGAAAAGCTCCATGTAATATGCAATTAACTAACAAGTACAAATTAAAATATTTAAAAAAACCGACTCTAAATTGATGAGGGGTTGGGAATCTTGAAAATTCCAGATGATGCTGCAGCATCAGGTCAAGATGACCATGTATCATTGAAGTCACAGAATACTAAATTTCGGATCGATCAGACAAGTAGAAGTTGCTCACATCCCTTCAACAACTAGTAAAGAGCTGATGATCATCAAACGCCTGAACAAATCTTCCCAAATTTTGGCAAAGAACCATCTCAATCACGCCAACTTTCAAACAAAAAAAAAACGCATCAAAATCGGTTCATTCGTTTAGGAGCTACGATGACAGAGACAGGCACACAGATATAGAGACAGACACGTCTTATAACACCTATTTTTGCTTCGGGGGATAAAAACACGAACGAGTACGAACACTTGCAAAAAATAAACGTAAAATTTGAAAAATCTCAAACCGACAGTAAGTCTTAACAGAAGAGTATCGGAACACCATGAATAGCAAGAAGAATATTATTGACAGTTAATGCATATTTTGCGTGGATTCTAAGGAACCTCGTCATAGATGTCCAACGATTAACTCATGTAAGACTGTAACAAGACAGTAACGGGCAGTAATTATTTTATCAGAGGTTGATTTCAAATGAATTCAGTTTCTAGCGAACCATCTAGTGAACATTCCGACAGTGCGATATATTAATCGGCCATCGTTAAAAGGCTCCATGTCCGAAATGCATAAGTGTGTGAAAGAGATAAAGCCTAGCTTTTTTTGACAGAGTTTACAAAAAAGGCGTATGTATGTTTTATTTATTCAAAGACATTACCATTAAAACCAAATTTTATTTAAATTCGGACTTCATGCATTTTAACAATTACCGATTCGTTTATGTTCAGAAGTAAGTCTTCGGAAGTTGTAACTGAGTTTCAGTATTCAGCGCATTGGCACTGGGTCAGAGATGACGTCCGAGCCGATCTCCCTCCCACACATCCCTCTGAGGGAAAACCTGGGGAAATTGCTGGCCACGAGAGAAATATCAAGATGGCCAAAGCTTTCTGTATGCACATTTGTTGTGTGTGGAACAGTGTTCTACCTTTATACGGCATAGAAGTCGCTAAGAGATACAAATCATTCTATTCATTAGAGGAACTTTCGAAAAAGTACCTTGGCAAATTCGCCGCTGTGAGTGAGAAATTTTGGTCAGCACTTAACATTGAGGGGTGATATGAGGTGAGAATGGAGCGGCTTCGGAATGAAAGGGCGGGGGAATGGGAGATCTCCGAGAAAACCCGCCGACCAACGGCATCGTCCGGCATGATTCCCACGTTCGAAAATCTGGGGACCGACCCCACCGGGAATCGAACCCGAATCGCCTCGGTGGAAGGCGAGAGATCTGACCCCTCGACCACCGCGGCCCTCTTCGCCGCTGTAATACGCTGCGGCAACGGCGTCTTAGTAACTTGCCTTCACATATTATTCATAACTAGGGACCTTAAAATTTGCGTTTTCTTTTAGGTACGATTTAGATTTCAAAAATCTTTGTGTAACTTTCGCCACTGGTTCTTGACTGATCTGACTCCTCCAGGAGAGCTCTGAGCCAATCATAAAGAATCAACTAAATGCAAACCCAATCATGTGGTATGACTGTGTCAGCGAGTAGCCAATAAACAACTGTTGTCTGCTTGAACACACATATATACTCTGAAGTGAACCTACAGGTCAGTGAACACGCAAATTTTTCCAGCCTCTATTCGTAACATGTTCCACACGAGATGAGGTATTTTAACAGATGACGGTTTTCTGCTGGGCCACCACACGAAGCTGCACAGGTTATTGTGACGACTGCAGCGGGGACGTACCAACTACGGCAAACCACGTTATAAATATTAATCTACGCTGGCCTGTTCTACGCCGTATATATTCAAATGTTCTGCTGTTGAATGACTATCAGGTTGTTTTCTCATGAGGGGTTACACATGACGACGGAAGACGTAATTGGTTCATTGCTGTGCCATCAATTTTACCCGGACTACATTTGGCCTAAAGGCGCCTGCCAACTGGACGTGTGTTCGTGTGAGTGAGGCACGGCGTCAAGGGCGATCTCGGCCGGCTCATCTCTACCGCACGACACTGGAACGGCGTGCAACTGTATCGTAGATCACTCGCCTGACATTTCCAGTTGTGACCAGATTCACTAACTCTTAATACAAGTTCAAATTTGTTCTTGTTGTTACACACCAATAGTTATACTCACCTCACAAAACACGCTCACTTGATTATGTTTAAATATACTGTATTTAAAAAGAAACGTTGTGGTTTTGTTACTTAAAACCAACTACGGACCCAAATACAGATAAGTTAATATTAGTTTATGTTAAAGGACAAACAAACATTATATATATAGCTGCAATGGAGTTGCCGAAATGAAAGCCTAGAAGTCCAACGTAAAGTAGACGATCAGTCGAAGAAATGAGACATCCAGCAGTTTTCTTTGCCTTATATACAGTAATAGATTAAATATTACGTCATTAAAGGCTAATCACGAGCTAGCATCGATGAACATTCAGCAAAAAGAAATGACTGTAAATAAATAACGAAATCACCTTAAGTCGCAACACATTATTTAAAAAAGAAATCGAACACAATGTATAAGGTGATAATATTCAAAGATCGGACACCTGCCCCATCAGAAACCAAAACATTCTACTGTTCTCCATGCAATAACCAACTAAGTAACTACTAACCAAAAAGGTCAGATAAAAAGGGTGCATAGGTGGTTCGCAATAAGGTGAGCACATTTGAAGATAATCTTACCTAGAATATTTACTAAAAAATAATCTGTATTGTAGCTTCAGACGTAATCTTTTGAGTACGGTACCATCTACACACATTGATTGTTATTTAGGTGCTTGGTTACGTTAACAAGTGGCAGCAAAATATAAATTACCTAAATTAAAAAAAAAGTAAGTAGGGTTTCAAAAGTGTTCACTTTGTCTCGAACCACATCAGCGTTTAAGATACACATGTTTGTTTAAATACATATTGTAATTCAATGCCATGTAGTTCGGGGTGAGCTCTGGGATTCACCGCAGTCCAGTTACCAGGCCGACTTTCGCAGCACTTTAGCATGATTTAATAGGTTCGAAACTCGAAATATGCATAAAGTATAATCTTCCTGAAACTCGCATTGGTACTTGAAGACAGAAACTGTATTGTACTCCAAGATATAATAAAAGAAACAAGAATATCTCAGGCACAGGAGACGATCAGAACTTCGTGCTCATTCCGAAGATAACATTGAAATAAATATGGTGATGAGTTAACAGGAAAAATAATAAATAAAAAGAAATCAAACAAATAAAAACAAAGAAAAAACAAATAAGAAGACAGAAAGAAAACCTAGATGCCAAATTTTGGGGTTACTTTGCACCACTATTTTTTTGTTTAAATTACATGTTTGAAGCTTTTTTTAACATACAAAATTCTCCATTCACAGAAGAAGTAATTAACTACACTTGAACGTAAAGGGTTTCTTGAAATTTTCATTTGAATTGAAATTAATTAGGTGGTGCAAAGTTACCCAGACAGGGGCAAAGTATCCTCACTTTACGGTACATAAAAGTAACAAAATAAGAAAAACTAAAAAACCATAAATGAATAAACAAAAGTAAATAAATAAGTAAAATGAGAACCGTAAAAAATATAAAAATTAATCAAGAAAAATTAATCAAGAAAAATTAATGCTAAAATAAATAAAAAAAGGTAAATAAATACGCTCTGGAGAACACGCGGACAACTATCTGCTAAACTAACGTAGCACACCCGAGCACTTTTGAGCACACCCGAGCACTCTCGAAGGCACCCGAGTGAAGCCGAATAAGACAATCCGCTTTGCTTACGCAGGGCTCGAATCGTCGTAGGCATACTACTAGTGTGAATTCAGATTACCAATTAATTAAATATGCTAATTTTTATTATTTTATTTTCGTTATGATAAGTATTTTTACTTATTATATCAGCCACTGTAGGCTTGAAGGAGGCAGCTTGCCTGAGAAACCAATACAAACGTAAATATATTAGTAGGACTAGGAATATTTCGCGAGTTCAACGGACAACATGCTAGAATCCATTATCCTGTGTACACCGAAGCCCTACTATTTGTCCATTACCTGCTACTCATTCAGACAGCAGACAATGTACGAATAGACGGGGCTTGAGTACATACGACATTGGATTCTAGCATGCAGGTTACTGAACTCGCGAATTTTTCCTAGCCCTATCTATCAGTGAAATACACATCAGTAGACTGCTAGGTATTTGAACCTTGAACATTGTATACCTTGTCTTAGAGGTTTCAAAATCCTGTCTAAGATTTCTCTTTTCAGTTCATCAACGTTTATTTGAAGCAAATAATACAAAATTGTAAGGCAATAAGTGATTTTCATTGTTAAATAAATTTATGAAAGCGAGTATTAGGTGAGATGTTAGATAGACTAAGACAACAGTTCATTGTTAAGTAATTTAGAAATTTTACACTTTGAAATGAAAATGAAACTCTCAGCAAGTGGACACCATCACACACGAAAAAACCACTACACACTAAGCCAAAGAGTTGATGCTCACATCCTACATATCCTGTAGTTATTTTCTTCATGTAATATATATCTGCCTCGCTCTCTCTTTTTCGCTTTCATTTTCTTACTCTCTGTATCTACCCGAAATTCCCTTTGATAAAAACATGAGTTTTTTGTACCGTCTCTTCCGCCTGTGAGAGTTCATTCGCACAGTAGTTTCATCTCAAAGTTCATCTCGTTCGCAGAGCTATATGCGAATATTTTATTTATTCTAACACTGAGCAGTTTTATTTTACATTATATCTTGTGCTACTTGTGGATGTGTTCTGAAGAGCATTATTACATTTTTAATACAAACAGACTATCTCTTCATATGAAGATGTGCACTGTAGTGTTTCTATGAAGGTGGGGTTATCATAGGAAACGAAATATCAGAAGTTGTATTCCTGCCGTTACGAGCACGAGAAAAAAATTTTCTTTAAAAATGTACTTTTTTGAAAATTAGACGTAACTGTTCAAATGTATACAAATATTAAGTTATTTTACTAAAACGCTCTTGAATTAAAACATTGTTATTTTTTTTTTTATCCAAGCAGGTTGGAAGTATAGCAGCTTTTATGGGTAAGATTACGTTAATTTTTTTGAAATCTTTATGCCATGCAAATTAATGATTTTGTTTGCTGTTATTGTCTCATCAAGTATTCTATGACGATATAGAGCTGAAACTACGGTATTTGTCATAATATTTTGTAAACTGCCAACAATTTAGATTTAAGACATAAAACAGGAAACTTAAAAGCGTAGCATCAAAATTAAATTGTATCTCTAACGCATTGCAAGACACAATAGAGAAAATGTGTAAGTTATCTTGAACTCGTCCTGCTGTCGATGATCAAAAACTTCCGTATTTACGACGCTCGCCTATCTGCATAAGCCAATCGCACGGTATCACAGTCGTCTATAGTTAGAGGGGCCGCAGCCTTAGGTATGGCAACCCTGCCAGCGAGGGTCATTTTAATAGCGCTTGTAGCACTCCTACAACAGTGACGTTCCTGTATTCATTTGTCGGTCTTACATACCAATAGCGCTTATAGCTCTCCTTGGTGTAGTTCTCTGATTTGTTTGTACGTCTTACTGCATATCTTTGGTAATATTTTTCAGAATTTCATCAAACTTGGTAGGACACAAGTACTCCGGACCAAGCTGACTTGACGTTTGTGTATTAAAAAAAATGGGTTCATGTTTTCCTGACTTGACGTTTGTGTATTTTTTAAATCATGTGTTCATGTTTTCGAGTTAGTAGTCATATTAATATTTTTATCATAGTTAGAGACACTGTAAAATCGCGGGAAAAGTTGACTATTTGCTAGGCTCCAATATGATGTGAGTAATACTGAATGTTTAGTATCTGTATTGGCTATAGTTTTTTTGAAGTATTGTTTCTCTCTTCAACAAACCCAGTTACAACTGTACAGCTCGGACACACAGCGTGTGTGATTCGCCCCAAAAATGGTCACACGTGTCACGGTTAATATACTATAGTTTATTGGAGACTATGCTAAACATTTTCGCGATTTTCCAGTGTCTCTAACCATAATATGTTCATGTTTTCAAAATAGCGGCCATTTTTAAATATTTAGCGTAGTATGACATGCCTAAAGAAACATTTTTCTGGAAATTCCTCAAACTTGTTACACATATACAGCATACATAGTTGATCCGACTTTTGTGTATTTCGTTTATCATAAGTTTATAGTTTCATAATGATAGCTATTTATATAATTTTAGCATAATATGACATACCTAAGGGAAATTTTTTTTTGGAATTTCATCAGACTTGGTACAATTATACTACATATAAAACTGATTTGACTTTTGTGTATTTCGTATATCATGTGTTTATATTTACATAATGGCAACTATTTCATATTTATAACATAATGTGACATATATGGAGAAATACTTTGCCGAAGTTCATTAATCATTACCTCTTAGTAAGTTGACTTGACTTTCGTGTTTTTCGTTCATTCTGTGTTCATATTTTTTAAATAGGTGTCCGTGTTTCTATTTTTGCAAAATATGTCATATCGCAGGAAATATTATTTTGAATTTGATCAAATTTAGTGCACATATACTAATTAAAAAGCTGACTGGACTTCTGTATATTTTGTTCATCCTGTATGTAAATTTTCGTAAATGCGGTAATTTATTTAGTCTTACACAACTGAGAAATGTAATTATTCTATTTTTTTAATAATATTGGTACACGTACACGGCTTTGTGTGTTGACTTGACTTCTTATTGCGTTCTTCGTACCTTTTATATTCAGGTTTTTACAATGGTGGTATTTTTTCTTATATTTAGAATAATTTTACGTATTCGAATTTTATGAACTTAGTACACATACTACTTAACATACTGATCAGTATTTTGTTTATTTCTTTAATCACGTGTTCATATTTTTGGTATAATATGATATTTAAGGAAAAAATTTCCAAAACATTAATTTTTACACGCCTACTCTACTTAGTTGACTGGACTTTTGTGAATTTCGTTCATACTTTGGTCATATTTTGAAAACATCAGCCCTTATTTTTATCTTTAGAATAGAGTGACATCTCTGATTTTTTTTTCCTATTTTTATCAAACTGGGTACGCTGACTTAACTTTTGTATATTTCGTGAACCACATTTCTAAATTCTTATCATTACTTAATATCGCTAGATGTACGCAAACGATTTTAGCTTTCAATGCAAATTTGCACCCACTTTGAGGAAAGTAGGTTTATCAGTTATGCTGGTAATTTCTTTTATTTTTAACTTTGAGAAGAAATGTGTAAAATTTGCGATTATTGCGTGAATTCTATTTACCTTGCGCTACAGTACAACCATTTCGATCGAACTATTAACGTATATTTAGGCCACAATCAGTCCAGCAAATTAAAAATATAAAAATAATTATTTGACTGATTGCTGCCTAAATACAAGTTGAAAGATCAAATGTTATGCTCGTACTGTAACGTAAGCTAGCCTTCACGCTATAATTACAATTTTCACAATTTTCTTCTCAGAATTAAAAAAAGCGAAAAAAATCCAGTATGGTCTTGAGCGCTGGTGATGCGTATTTAGGGTGAGTATGGAGTAACGGATGAGTACAAGTACGGGAGAAACAGGCGTACCACAAAATAACCCGCTGACCAACTGTAACGTCCGCAACGTTTACCACATGCGACAATTGGGAACGAACCTGCCATAAATCAAACCCGGACACTACCGTATTTCGTACCCGTGCAGCAAAACAGAGTCGGCCGTCTGCGATTTTACTAACGACACTGCTAGTTGGTGGCTGAGAAAACGTATGCTTAGAATTAGTGATCCAGTTGTGGTTAACAGCTGGTAACAGGACTCTCGACACGCCGTCTATGACATGTTGATAGAATGTTGATGGAAACCTAACTGATGGCTGAGAGTCGGTGAACTACTAATGATATATAAACCGCCAACGCACTGTTGGCTTTCCAGCTGTAGAACAATTCCGGTAGCACATACCTCATTCATTAAGGGCGCGTCTACCGCAATTTTCATTACCATTATTTTGTTTTTTATTTGTACCAGACTTTTTTTTCTTATTTTAGACACAAAATATGACTAAATTTGACTCTTATGAAATTCATTTATCTCATAGTTTTTGCGTAATGACTTGTTAAAGTCATATTTTGCATGTTTCCGTTTTAACGACCACACTAAAAGCAACAGATATACAAAACTCAAAAAATTCCAGTGGATAAAGACATTGCAGGCTACAATGACATGCTCATAAAATTAAAGAAAAAAAATATTTATATTTGAAAAAAAAAGTATTGAATTTTTTAAATTTTAATTTTGAGTTTCAGCATTTTTTTAAAATTCAAATAATTTTTATTATTTATTTTTATGAACATATCATGTAGCCTGCAATGTCTTTATCCACTGTGATTTTTTTGAGTTTGGTATATCAGTTGGTATTAGTGTGGTCGTTAAAACGGAAACATGCAAAATATGACTTTAACAAGCCATTTCGCGAAAATTATGACAGTTAAAAAAATTTCATAAGAGTCAAATTTAGTCACATTTCGTGTCTAAAATAAGAAAAAAAATGTCTGGTGCAAATAAAAAATAAAATAATGGTGATGGAAATTGTGGTAGACCGCGCTCTTAATGGGCCATCGGTGACATAGACGTATATGGCACGCAATCGTCAGAACAGCTGATGGCTGAAATGGGGTACGTTCATGGACCATTGGTGATATATTTATTGCCACATAACAAACAAGTTTACAGTTCTATTGCATTCCACTTCAAGACTTGCTACACCTGAAGCATGCTTGCATTTCACTTGAACTTGAATTCCATGATATGCTTGCTTCTGATACTTGCTACAAATCAAAATTAAGCATGCGTTTTCCTATGAAATGACTTTCCTTGCTCACAAGACTTAGAGCAAGCCTAAAAAGTGTTTTGGTAAGCTTGCATTTCACTTGAGTTTGGTATGTATAGTTCTTTGGGGCTTGCTCTAAGCCTGAATCAAACTTATAACCAGCTTGCATTTCACTTGAATTTGAACTACATAGCATGCGTGCTCATGTGACTTGCTGCAAGTTTGATTCAAGCTTGAATTTTACTTAAATTTGGCTTAGCAATCTTATCCATAAGTCTTGCTGTTGGTGTTACTTGAACTTGTTAGAGGTTGCCTTAATTTTTATTTTAGTGTAATTTCGTAAACGACCAATCACAATACAAAATTTGAGCATTTAAAATGCTACTTTGAAATAGAAACCGTAACAATGGTGTGTATCATTAAAATGTTCATTGTTATTATTTCAACAACATGGTAGTGTGTAAATTCGAAGTCCAAGCCAGACAAAGCCACCTACCGTGGATTTTTGACGACTCTTAATTATCTTGTGGGCTAAATCATGTTATCAGTCCACAAACATTTAGAATTATTTGCGAAAGAACGTTATACCCTACCGATAAGACTAATATTCAATGTGAGATCGTTCTGACTCGTGAACTGTAGAATGTGTGCTTGATTCCAGGTGGAGCCACTAAAAGTGTTTCTTTCTAATTTTTTCTAGTCTACTTACCGAAGGAAAAAATAGGCTGCTTATGAGTTCTTCTTCCTGTATGTGTATCTGAAAGAGAGAATGTGCATGACTTTGTGTGTGTATGTATGTATGTGTGTGTTGTGTGACCTAAAATTATTGAACACGTGAACCGAATTTCATCCAACTTAGTACACATAGCACTTAAGAAGTTGACTTGACTATTGTGTATTTTGTTTCTACCGTGTTCTTAGTTTCAAAATAGCAGCCATTTAAACATTTACTCTGATTATTCGAGGTATCCTAAGAACTATTTTTCAGAGTTTCATATTACTTTGTAAATTTATAGTACTTAGTACGTTGACAAAAATATATTGTATTTTGTTCAAGTAGTCTCTTTCTTCACTAAAAACTGCGCCCATTTAACTTTGTTAATGTATAATATCTCTGGAAATCATTATACAATCTTCATAGAATACGCTACAGCATCTCAAGGTAACTTTACTTGTATTTTTCTAATGCCATGTTCATATTTTCACAATGGTGGCCATTATAAAAATGTTTATCCACACTAGATGTCTAAGGAAAATTTTTTCTGAATTTAATAAACTTGGCACACATATAGATATTATTGATTCTTATACATTTTGTACATTACATTTTTATGTATTTTCAAAATGGCGGCCATTTGAATATTTTTGAACACACAAATTTCTTAATAAGAAAAAATATTAGTATTTCATCAAACTTGCTACACATATAGTATTTAGTAGTTACACATATAGTATTTAGTAAGATTAATTGTTTTATATGTTTTGTTACTGACATTATCGTATTTTCCAAATGGCGGCCATTTGAATATTGTATGAGCGTACGAGATATGTGAAGAACCATTTTTCAGAATTTCATCAAGCTCTACATACGTATATGCCTAATTGAAGTGAAGACATCTATGAGTTTTGTTCATATGGTTTTTATATATTTACAGTGTGGGTCATTGTAACAGTTTTTCACCACACAATATACTGTAAGTATTAACTTTTCAGAATTTTATCAAACTCGGTACACGTATAGAATTCATTAAAGTGACTTGACATGTATGTATTATATTATTGACGAATTCGTATGATCGAAATAGTGGTAAGTTTGAACATTTCTTAGCAACGTGAGATATCTAAAGGAACCGTGCATCCAAAATTAATTAAATTCAAAACACTTGCGTATAGTACAGCATCTTGAGATTTTATGTATTTTGACTATACCATAAATGTTTTTTTAATGGTAGCTTTTAGAACATTTTTTTTAACTAAACCAATATCTGAGAAACGATTTCCTTAAATTTCATCGATGTCGCCGGTACACAATAATGGCTAAGTAAGGCAACGTAACAGTAATTTTAATTTTTATGCTGTGTTTAATAATACACGTCCCCTAATTTCGTCGGTGTATAATACATGAATTCATAATTTTTATTACATGTATTTAGACAACTATTGGACCGATTGTAACCGAATTTAATTCCAGACGCTTGAATACCTAAACTTTGGTTTTGCAAGTCATAATTGTTATAGGTCCACTATGTTAGAAGATAGCATGGGATGAAAAAAAAATCTGTATTTCCTTATCTACAGTACCTATTTTACCTTTCTGGTAGGTTTTCAACTGTATTGACGTAAGTAGATATGCGGGTATATTCTCGTTTCATTCCCATTCCAAACAGTGGACCTAGATCTCGTAATCTGCATGCAGCTGTGACATGAGTTATTAACAAAAATGTAAACATATGTTGGTTTTAATCAGCCATAGCTGCTTCGAAGACTCTTAAAACTATCTCACTGATGCTATAACAGTAACTCAGAATTCTTTATGATTACTACACGGTAGTCAAAACTCTTCAGGTGCGTAAAAGTATGTTACATTTTGCAACCACTCGCGCACAACAAAAATATTAATTTTTGGTTTTGAGTCTTAAAAATGTTTGTTACTCAAAATGAAAATTGTAAATATTTATTGAAGGCGGTTGATTTTTGGACAAACCATAGGTGATTACAGAAACAATAATTTCGACGAAATAAATTTTTTCTGAAAATTATTTATATTACCAAAATATTGAACTTTTAAATTCGACAAGTCATTGTTGTAAAATGCATTGTTTTAAAAGTGTCAGAAAGTGATTTATAGGCACGTTATATTTTTCAAAAATGTCGTTCTAAAACATTGCGAGTTCAATTAACAATACAGTGTTAGGTCTTTATCACATTCCCTTAGATTTACAAAAATATGGAAGTGCACTAGGAAGATCCACACATTAGGGTCATAAGTACACGTGAGTGCATGGAAGTGGCAGGTATGTAATTCGGTTCCAAGGTTGCGAGTACAGACGTTTACGCTGGAATTACAAGTATGCAAACGCGCCGGAATATCTAGTGCGGAAGAACGCAAGTAGCCTCAGAGTGCACGCAAATGTCACAAGTTCAGTTATTTCTGCGAACGAGTGTACTTCTCTTATATTTCTGCTGCAATAATTTTCTGTGACAAACTGTACATTACCATTTAGTTCCCATAGGCTCTTCAATGCTGCCAGCATCGCTTCGCTTTCGCTCGCTAATTCAGCAAGTTAATATAGGGCCTACATTTTCACGGAAATTAAATATTGGATGTTGTTTTCAGAAAAGGAAATTTTCAACTTTCAAAAATTGTGCTCGTTTGTGAAATGAACAAATGCGTTCTGAGGACATGTTTTTGTAAGTACGCGCGTGTGTCGATGAATCATGGGACAAGTAAGCATGTCGCTAGGTAATTCGTAAGGAGAGTCGCCAGTATAGACATGATACTCGTACGGGGAATTATGTTTTTTACGAAAATGTTCCACGAGTGCCTATTGTACCAATGTGCGGAAAGAACACCAATTTAGTACAAGGCCGGAATGTTATTGTTAAGACACCGTGCTTATTAAAAGCGCTGTTTCGATGTCCTCCAATATAGCTAAAAACGTTATTATCAGATTGACGTTCTACAAAATGTACTAACAAGATGTAGGCGAAACTCAATTTAGAAAGGTTTCCTGCATTTTTCTAGACATTTCATCAGTGAAATTATATGGTTACCACTTAAATTCTTGTAGTAACAGAAGATCAGCGGGAATTTTGCACGATTGATCCGCCATTGGCGCATTACGGAAAACTTATTTGCTGAACATTTTTTTTTTTTTTAGTAGAAGAGTACTTATATCTTATACATTAACTCACATACGTACTTATATAACACAACGCATATGCTGTGCCTGTCTCTCTTGCTTTTATTTTTGTTTCAGTTTGATGAAAAGATTATCCAACCAATGGTGACTGAACAGTTATGCAGAAGTGAAAAGTGAAAATTATTGAATCACATCGTTGAACATCAATCTATAACTTTATATTATATAATTTGTATGATTTATCCTATATCTTTGTATCATTATGCAAGGAAGATATATCATACGGATGCAATAAATCAAACAAATCGATAAGGCTATATTAGGTAGTATTTCCACATTGCTGCAAAACTTTTTTAACAGAACGCAGTCATACTCAACAAATCTGCGTAGACGTATTGCCAAATAATGTACCGTTCATCCCAAAAAAAAAGAAAAATTCCTTTTATTTTGGCTTATTTTCATTATAACATTTGTGATACCTTAGCTGCCAAAATCTGGAAAAGTATTATATATATATATATATATATATATACATACATACATACATATATATGCAGAAATAAATATGGTACAAATGACGATATATTTGTGACAAAACAATATAGGGATTCTTCAATGAAAAATTAAGTTGTATTCAAAATATATTTTCAAAATAACTGTAAACTACCAGGCGTGGTCTTACGAGCCCTATACATATGGCTCTTGAACATTGTTGAAGCGTGTTAGAAGTAAGTTTTTTTTTTTTTTTTTTTTTTTAAGAAATACTACTAAACTTGTATTCGACATCTGTGTCTACGAAATAGAAACACATTTAAAATTATACTTCTCTTATTATTTTTTATGTACTGTGCTTAGAAACATGGTTTCGGGGCAACTTAAAACGGCTAAAAATGGCTTTTCCAGACTGCTGCCACGTGTAAAATACCAACTGGAATTGGAAAACAAAAAAGAGAAACACGCGCTCGACTTTAGTACGGACTTTCGTAAATAAAAAAAGTAGGGTCGCCGCTCAAAGTCCCATAGGAGAACGCCAACGATTGAAACGCTGCATTTCGTATTCGCGGCCCGCGCATGAAGGCGACACGGTTGCTGACACACGAGGCAGTCTACGTCTTTCGCCTCCTTGTTCCCGTGACTCAGACGCGGCATCTAGCGCCTGCTGTACAGGGCTCTTAAGAGGGCGCGGTACATAATTCAACGCTAAAAGCATTAATCTATAACGGTAGTTTTCTTGAAGTCAATTTGCGAAAATTAATCAATAGCAATCCTAGAAAATAGTTTTAGCCAACGTTTTAAACAAAACTGTTTCCAGTGTTACGAACTTCTGAGGCACAATCTCTGGCGCCGGAACCTCGTGCATTCAACTGCGGCGCAAGAGATCACGCGTAACGAATTAGTAATTCTGGATAAATATTTACTCATAAAGTTGGAAAATACCATTATCTAGGTTTGTAATTGAGTATTTTATCCATATTGGCTTCGAAAAAAGCGTAGAAATCAATTGAAGTTTTCACACGTCTATTTATCTACCTCGCACTCTTAAGATGGGACATCTGTCTTCATATTGGATTATTTGATTTTTTTGCTTTTTTATATTCTGAGAACAAAAGTGGAGAATATGCGGTTTATAGCGTGAATTATATTTATCTTGCGCTACAGCTCTAGCATCGCAGTTGAACGTCTGAACTTTTATCTTGGCTGCATTCATTCACACAAAATTAAGAATATAAATAATTTGTTTGCCTGATTACGCCCTAATAGTACATTAAATTATAAACTGCGATGCTTCTACTGCAGCGCAAGATAAATAGAATTCACGCTATAATCTCGAATTTTGCACTTTTCTTCCCAGAATTAAAAAATAACAAAGAATAAAATAATCTAATATGGCGAGTAATGCCCAACCTTAAGGGGTATGGGAAGGTAGGCCGACTGGAACACTCAATCGTCAATCAAATCTGAACTACTCAACAAAATTACTTGAGATTTTTAACGGAGTAGGTATTTTCAGCGGACGTTTATTTATATAGCACTACGCGGTAGTATGCTTTGCTTTCGAGTAAAAAATTAAAAACTGTTACGAGAAACATAAATGTTTGAAACCACAAAATCTACAAAAATTTAATACTTTTTTTTATTTATAATTATGTAATAATCGAATTTAAAAAATACTCGTGTTTTCAGTTGAAAATATTGTTAACATCATTAAACCTCTCACGCAGTGATTTTCGGATAGTAAACTTATTTTCAAATGAAAACGCGAGAATATTTGAAATTCGGTTATTATAGAGGCCTAGATAATACCACATTAAAAAGTATAAAAAAATACAGTTTTCCATTTTTAGATGTTGTGGTTTCAAACCCTTATTTTTCTCAACACAGTTTTTTATTTCCTACTCGAAAGTAAATCACACTCCCGCATGGTGCTATACAAATAAACGTCCGCTGATAAAATACCTACTCATTAAAAAATCTCATCTAATTTTGATGAGTAGTTAAGATTTTATTGATGATTGAGTGAGTATTACAGTCATCCGCTCGACATCGCACCTTTGCTTATCCCTTAAGTGCAATGCAAGGCGAGAGGCATGACACATCGTCGTAACGGGTAATGAATCGAGAAGCAACTGCTGTAATCTCATATCCGTGAGGGTTCATGAGCATGGCATAGGAAAGTATAGGTTACAAGTTCTGTTCAGAATGTCTAGCTTCTGTGCTGTGCGAGCAGCAAAGTTGGCGAAATGCCATGAATGTGAGTGTCCGGGAATATTGATTTTCTGAGGTCGTTACATTTTTTGCTCCCGACTTGCAACGTTTCAGCAGTAGTTCTAGAAAGTTGCCAAACATTTCAACATTTAAAATATGCACTCCGCTATTTTGAGAAACGTGTGAGTAGCAATATTATTAGAGATCTTTGATTTTTTTTTTTTTGCAATGGGACCTAATAACAAAAATGTATGGATTTATGGACATACATCATTGCTTATGGTTTGTTGAGGAAACCTGTAAAATAATGGTCATCAAAGCCACAAAGGGAACAGAACAGTTACGTGCATATAGAAAAGTATTTATGTAACTGATGCAGGAGAATTAACAGAAAGTTATTATGTGTCAAGCACATAAGTACTCTTATAAACAAAGACACATGTTCTGTTATCTTTGTGGCTTTCACGATCATCGTTTTACAGTATTTTAACAACAAATCATAAGCAATGGTGATATGTTTATAAACAAATACATTATTATAGGAATTATATTTACCCTGGGAAACTGCGTGCATTGTTCTGGATAAATAAATCAGATGACAAAATCTATACTAAACAACTAACTTAAATCAAGTAGCCGATGGAAATTAAAAGGTTCGTTTCGTTATGTATGTAGTCTACAGTTACTGACGATCTGCACGTACAGTACATACTGAAATAAAGTTAGCTGTTGATTTGAGAGGAAAGTAATTACTTTATTATTGAATGTAGATTAGGGACGGGAGAAATACCTTTCCTGTCCCTCCTCGATAATATAAGTGGGGACAGCCTGTGAGCCACAGCAGTATTACAATATAACATTGTGTGTAGTAACGGTGAGGAACAACCACACAATGGCCCTGCTGTACATTACAGCATAAAAGAAACTGAGGCTGAGGTAGCAGATTTGCCCCGAGGAAGTAACAAGATTGTCCACAGATATATCTATTAAATAAATTAAAACATAGTATAACCCTTTTATCAAGTATAGGACTGTAATTATACTGTTATGATTAAAACAAGATTGCTTAGGTTTTTAGAGAAGCAGTGCCCTATATGACTGGTGATGTACTGTATATATATACTTACACTTCATGTGCAGTATGTTTTATAAATATTGTTCTTGCATTGCGGGTAGAAAATTTCTTTGTCCTCATACATTTGTAGTAGGTATAAAGCATCCACCTTCCCATGTTTGTTATGTGAGCAACCATTTTTAGAGTTACGTAGTAATTTTTTTTAAAATCACATTAAGTAGATTGAGGGGTAGTTTCAAACATCATACATTAAAAACTAGTCCCGTGTCAGTGCACAACAATTGCAGTTGACACAGTTTAAAAAAGAAGTACTGTACAATAACAGAATGTAGTGAGTTTTGGGGTTGCTAAACAAATTTTTGGAAATGTGTATATAATATTTCAACAGTTCTTTCCCCAGAGGACTTGCTCACTTAAGGGTCTCCTCCCCAGTAGCTGTGCAAATCAAAGTTTAAATTATATAATGAGGCAAAATGCCCTTAAATCAGTTGACACCTTACCTCTAACACATATTTTAACTAAATTATTACTATTTTTTAGGTTGCAGTAAATCACGTGGCTGGACACCTCCGGCCTCCTTTCGTACAGGATCTTCTCAATGTACATAGTATTTGATGAGACTCAAAAGTAGTCACCTGTTGTTTACATGTTTTTCGTTAACTGTTTTCAGAAACATAAAGTTACCGGTATGCAAATTGTTTAAAGTAGGGCAAACATTTTTGAAATAAAATATACCATTCGTGTACACTTAAGTAATTTTACTAGTCTTATTATGTGTCTATGAATTGGCAATAAACTTTTCTAATCCATGTACACTTTGTAGAAATAATTGGAATTTTGTGCAACTATCTATGTTGTATTGTTTTTTATATGTCATGTTTGTAATCAATTATTTCGTATTTCGAAGTGTTCAATTTGTCCAACAGCGTAATACAATATGCAGTGGAATTAATGAAAGCTAATAAATACATTTTTATATAATTTTATTTACTGGTTCATTAAAAAACCAACAACAAAGAGAATGAATTAATGGCAGTAGAACTTACTGAGGAAATTTTTTAAAATGACCAGCAAATGTATCAGCCATAAATTATACATTGAAGATAAGTAGCATATTTGCTATAGGGCCTGCTCTACTTAACAGTCAAATGCTCTTAAATTTTACTTTTAAGCTTGCCTCGAATGTTAGTACCTACTGTTGGTACAAAATTAAGTAATTTGTTATCTAAACATTTTTATTGTAGCTGTATGTTTATCCAGGTTTTGCTGTTTTTACTTTTCAGATCTGATAAAAGACTATTGTCAAATAGAGAATTTAGTAATCATGTATTAAAAATTACACTGTGTGCTGTTGAAGCAGTAGCGTATTGGTTTGAGTGCAGTATTAAATACCTGCAGTAAATAGTATATGTGGTTTCAGTCAACAGGTTTCCTTTAAACAAAGAACAGTGAAAGCAATGAAAGAATAAAGTTATTGGAAAATATTGGCTGCCGGTATTAAAGAATTGCTTTCAACTCATTTTGACAAATGAATGAGTAGGATATTGCTTCAAGAGATGCTATTCAAATATAGTTATCACATAATTTCCTGTGTATAGTCAGAATTTTAGCTGTCTTATAAATGTAGCAGTTCAGCTATTTTTTTCTGAAAGCATTCTGGATGACATCAAACATATTTTATCTCACTGAAATCGTCAGCATTGTCTCAAATTCTTTATAGGGAGGAAAATTAACAGAAATAACTATGAAAATGTTGTATGTATAAGTTTACCATATACTGCAGTATAACATAACTTTTAGAAATTGCTCTGAGACAGGAATTTAAAAAAAGCAACTAGGCAGTGAAGAATTTAAATGTTTAAACTTGTGTATCACAAAAATTGTTTTAACAATAAATGAGAAATTATGACTTTGACATCTGGATTTTCAATTTCCTCTCCCAAACTTGCGGTGTAGGCTACATAGCAAAGTTCCACAGCGGTGAACAGGTTTGATATGTGATGGTGTCAAACTTTAATTTTAGCAACTTTGTTGTTGTTGGATGGTAGGTTCTTTTTGGGTGTTCCTATTTCTCTTGCCACAATGTTCCACTGCTCAAGCATTTGCCTCACATCATACTTACCAGTCCTGCAAACCTTGCTCTTAATAAGTGTTCTTTAAGCATAGCCTACAGTATCACATCACATGTGCTAGTGACGTGCATGCAACTTCAAAATGCTCTAGGTAGGTAATGTCAGAAGTAGCATAGTGTGTGTCACGGAATTGTGTGGTTGGAGGGTTTCCACCACAAGTGAGATGATCATGGCAGTGATACTTGTACGCGAGCATGAAGGGTGCTGTAGAATGATATTAATAAACGTATGTAAGTATAGCCAGAACATACATGGCCTACTTAATAACTTACACAGTCAATTAACACTCCTAAATGTGACAGTCTGCAACTGCACCTCTCGGAGGAAAATTTGTCTGCATGTACCAACAGCACATCACAGGCACATTTTGTACACATCACCAGTACTTTGAGTCTGAAGAAAATATTTTTAATGTGTTAAATACTATTCATCAACGTACTGTGACGTCCATCTGTAACATTACCAGTGTGCGATTTATGAATATGCAGATGACATATTGTGATGTTCCATCTACATTACCTGCAAAATGTTTATGGTACACACAGATAATGTGCTGTGACATCCCATCTGCAACATTACCAGTGTAAAGTTTCTGGTACATGCAAATAATGTGCTGTGAGGTCTTATCTGCAACGTTACCGGTGAAATGTTTCTGACATGCACAGGCATTGTGCTGTTGATTCTTGTGACCAACATAATGCCCTGTAACTTTGTATCAACTTTCATAGCACCACCTGTGTCATTTGGGAATGAATGACACAGTGTAACATTTCCAAGAACACTTGCCATCGTAATTACCAAAACTTAAAATATCCAACTATAAATCATTAAAATATCCTGAAAGTCTGCTGCCAGTTGTGAAGTTTGTGTCACAAGCTTTTTGGTGCTTCTAGTAACTGGCATGCAAATGGTCTTTTATAGCCACGTGCAATATATAAAGACAATATCTTTTAACTATAATTGGTTAAATAGTTGATGTAATTTATGTATCTGATTACAGCTGCTAAATTACTACTGCAAAAACTTCCTACGGCATATGGTCTTTAAAGACCACTGTGTGGCAGCAAAGAAAATGTGAAGTTTTTACGTCAATTTACATGTAACACTACAATACTGTTTTTGTTTGTGTGTGTAACTACAGTACAATATTTTGACAGTCTACAAAAGCTTAGTGGTTCGCTAAAGTATATATCTTCATAGGCTTCACAACTAATATTTTTGTATAATTGTGCAGATCATAGTCACATTTTGACTGAGGTTTGATCAGTTTCGTTATAGCAACGTTAATAATCAACAACTTAAATTTCACTAATTTCCAACATGTGACTGTAAACTCTTTTTGAAAAACATGTTTTTATCACTTTCATTTTATATGTGAGATTAATTTGGTGTTTGACAAGGTGGTTGTGTTTAAATTTCAGAACTACGTACCTAGCGTAAATAGTAATTTTAAAGTTACCCCTCAATTTTACACTTTCCCACATACATATACTGCCTACATGTTGTTGTTCCATTTACTGCTTCTGCATTATAAATTTACTCTTTTTAGAATTTTCCTGTATTTTGAAACAATTCGTCTAGGTCCCTTGTGAGAGTATAATGTTGATACAATGTACTTATAAAACCTAAATTACTTATTGTGCACATATACTAAATTGTCGAAAAAAAACTATGAATAGAAAAACCTCACACGTCAATTTTGTATAGCAAAAAGGCTCGCAAAACATAAGTAACATGCTAATAAACACCCAAACAATACACAATGTACACATAATGGCAAAGGTATTTTTTAAGCTGATTGTGTAACGAATTAAAATTTCCGCAGTTGATAGGTGGGAAAAGTGAAGCTGAAGGAGTCATAATACCAAGCTTGACGAGAAGCACATCGCCTCTATTCATTGCATGAAGTAAAGGTCAATGTGTGCACCTCATTTTGTACTTTACGAATTCAGATGGTATTTTTTAAATTGCAGCAGTTAAAAAAGGCTGTTTTAGTCATTTTGAGAGGTCCAAAAATCATGTTTATAACAGTAGTGCTGAATTTTTAAAATTAGAGAAATGTAATTTCAAATGTGTGTTCTTTTCATAGATAAACGTTGTACGAATAAGTTAAGCTGTTTCACGGAAAAAAAATATTTATGTTGCACACTACAACACCGTCAATGAGCCAGGCGATGACTTCTTGTACGGATAAATAGTCCATGTCTGGGGTAGCTTGGATATTTGCATGTGGACTGGTCACTAGGTGTTTTTTTAGGCATTCCTGCTTTCTCCACCTTGAATTCTGATGCTATTCAATCCTCAGCACACTTCATGCTCACAATAATAATAAATAAATAACAACAACAACTTGCGATTGGGTAACTGCCCCGTGGCAAGTTGCAACCTTCTCCTCAATTCCTTACCAGTCCCCTCCTAAATATTCCAACCCCAACCTCATTGACTGCCTACATCAGTCTGTTCTACTCCTCGTCACTTGGATCTTCTTGTTATTCCAGCGTCCTCTATTTTCTGCCTTAGTTAACAAGCAGCCTAACTTACATCAGCCTTCCTCTTCATTCACCAATCTGTACATCCTGACCAGCCTTTACACCTTAGGTCCTTCAACACCACAGATGGCCGAAGTTCCTTTCATCCTCCCCAGCCTACCCCTGCCTTCACTTATCTTCACCCATCTCGCTGCCCATCTTTACACCACCTTCCACAGCTCCCTCCTCTCCAATTCCACATACAGGTTCTACCCTGCTGCCACATACTCGAACTTGGGTATACCATTGTAATAAATGCCTTTTCCTACACTGCATTACTAACACCCTTCCCAGCATACCTGGAGCACTTCTTCCTTTAGACACGACTGTCTCTACCTGCCTTCTCTACCCTAAGTCACTCTGCATCATTATGCCTAGGTACTTGTATCCTGAAATTTTTCTAATATCCTGTTCTTCCCATCTGCACATATCCGTACTACTACCCCTTTATTTCTCGTAAACCTAATAATCTCTCTTTTTCACGACGTTTATTTTCATTTTGTTCTCGCCCTTCCACAATTTTATCATATCATGTCATCCTGCAACATGTTCATTTAACCCACCTCTGCGTATAATACACAATCATCAGCAAACAATCTTAATTTGCCACTCATCCCCATGTCATCTGTTATTCCCCTTGAGGAAGTCTCCAACCCATTTCACTACAACTTTGTCTACCAGAAATTTGTCAACTTTCCGCATTAACACCCCAAGTGGTATTATACTGAATGCCTTTACGAAGTTAAGGTCGCAGTATATCTAGATAATGATAGAATAAAGGAAAACACACATTAGAGATTGGATAAATTACAAGTTGCATAGATATAAGTTACTATGTTGCACACATACATTTTTGGTGATTTAGCATAGGTCCGACAAAGAAGGCATCCCATATTAAATAAGTGTATCTAGGCCAGATCCAAAATTGTCCAGATATGGCATTAGGGATAGGCAAATATACAATTATTCATATCTAGTCCGGATCAGTCCTCGATCTGGCCAAATTCAGATATAAGCTGTTACCATAAGTGATAAGCATAGCAGACATAATATTATTTTTGCTTTACTTTTATACCTTTTATATTATGAAGACTTTAGGCTATTTATTTACTCTTAATTTTACATTGTAAAGTACTGCCTTAGTAAATTCGTATTGATTTACAAATTATATTAAAGTAAACAAAAAATAGACACTTGAAATAATACTCAACATAACCCCAGCTTAACAGTCAAGCTTTACACATTAAAATTTGTGCATTACACACGAAACCGGAATGCTACAAAAGCGAAAAATACGTGGCAAACATCCACTGCACTTCACTTTATTACCCTACATCGATAGCCGGTAGTCTCGAAAATGTACGCGAAATGGTATATGTAATCCTGGCAGTCTAGATTTTTAATTAACTCACAGACGAAACTTTCTTGCGTCTAGACTATGAAATTAGACAATACATTGAAAATCACAGGAAACATTGACGTTCTCACGTTTAGACGAAACTTTTTGCGTATATCCTATGACAGTAGACAACACATTGAAAATCACAGGAAACATTGACGTTTTCGCGTTTAGACGAAACTTTTTGCGTATATCCTATGACAGTAGACAACACATTGAAAATCACAGGAAACATTGACGTTTTCGCGTTTAGACGAAACTTTTTGCGTCTAGCCTATGACAGTAGACAACACATTGAAAATCACAGGAAACATTGACGTTTTCGCGTTTAGACGAAACTTTTTGCGTCTAGCCTATGACAGTAGACAACACATTGAAAATCACAGGAAACATTGACGTTTTCGCGTTTAGACGAAACTTTTTGCGTATAGCCTATGACAGTAGACAACACATTG
>PNEQ01024522.1:5879-24333 GCA_003012365.1 Medauroidea extradentata | reverse complement strand
TGTTACCTCCACGGGTCTTGCTCCCTTCTGGGCAGCGGCTCAATCAACCTGTTACCTCCACGGGTCTTGCTCCCTCTAGGGCAGCGGCTCAATCAACCTGTTTCCTCCACGGGCAATGTTCCCTCTAGGGCAGCGGCTCAATGAACCTGTTACCTCCACAGGCCTTGCTCCCTTCTGGGCAGCAGCTCAATCAACCTGTTACCTCCACGGGTCTTGCTCCCTTCTGGGCAGCGGCTCATTCATCCTGTTACCTCCATGGGTCTTGCTCCCTCTAGGGCAGCGACTCAATCAACCTATTACCTCCACAGGTCTTGCTCCCTTCTGGGCAGTGGCTCAATCAACCTGTTACCTTTATGGGCCATGCTCCCTTCTGGGCAGCGGCTTAGTCAACCTTTTACCTCCACGGGTCTTGCTCCCTCTAGGGCAGCGGCTCGCCACACCCTCACCAATACTAGTCGACTAGATCCAGGAATTCTAAGCACAGAGGCGCATTCGCAGTAACACCTTCCCCTTCACTCGTTCCTTCTCTTTCCAGCCCACCATTCTTTCTCACTCTCCAACCTTCCCCTCCGTACACCAGCCATACTCCCCTACATGCATTCACACTCTACGAAGGGTAACCTATGAAGTATGAACTAATCTACACAAGTGTTTCCTTTGCCGCGCGTCACTCGGAGACGAAATATAACTAAAATGATGCTGTGTCGTCTTCTCACATTATTTTTTTACATTAGCCTCTAACAACACAGTAAATGGCTGTATGTCATTTTTTCAAAGGTGTTTTTCACGAGCTTGTATATTTTGCTCATCAACGAGCATCAACACAGCTATTGAAATATACTCAACAACGTGTGATATTGTTTTACCATAGCACTGTTATGTTCCGGTTACTGTTTGGGAAATGCGAAAGGTACTGGGTTCGATATCCAACCCCGTCTGGGTGTACATTTGTATCCGTATAAAATGGTCACTGAAATGTGTCTAGTAACATTTGTTACAGAATCAGCTCGGAATACAAGAAATTTACCTTGCTGCGTTAAAAAATGAAGACGGGTGGTGTTGGTCACAGAAGGGGGAGGGGGTGGTACCAATGAGCGTAATATTTTATAAAAACTTGAATGCACTAATTTTTTTTAGCTGTAAAATTTTGTTAAATAATCGAGCAGTTGATAATTTTCTCAGGATTCAAATCTAAGTCGAATACGTGTTTTTTTTTGTGTTTTATTATTGCACATCATTGTACATTAAATATTAAAATGACAGTAATTAAAAAATATAAAAATCTTTTCTACCTGAAAACAACTCTTTAAAGAGCAATAAATATATGTGAATATTAAAACTTTTTTTAAGTTCCAATATTGAATAGACTCTACACATTAAATGTTTAAAATACTTATTTTTGGACGTCACTTACCGTACACTCGTTACAAAACAATAATAAACAAGTTACTTACATTAGTATTTAACTTTTAAAATTGTCGGCATTGGCGGTATAAGTTTGAACAGTCATGTCAATGTAACTTTTTAAAACTAGTTTATTGTTTAAAGAAATGTCTTTCCTAATATTTTAGACATCATACTAATATGAAAACTTGAATATTAATATTCACAATAGTATTTCTTTCTTTAACTTTGAATAATAATTTCAAATAAATATTACACTAATAATAACTTCATGAACTAATTTTTCAAACTCTTCAAAATCATAATCATTTGAAATCTTATATAAATGACCACTGACATCTGGTAATATTAGTCACAGAATCAACTCGGGACACATAGAATTTACTGTTTCACATAAAAAATGAGGGTGGGATGTGTCGGGCACAGTGGCGAGGTGAGATAGCCAATGTGAATAATATTTTATAAAAATATGTATGTACGTATGCATGTACGTACGTATTTTTTTAATTTAAAAAGTTGGTTAAAGAATCGAGGTACTGATAATTTTTCTAGGATTCGATTGGTATGTGCTTTATTGTTGAACATCACTGTAGGGCCTACATTAAGTATTAAAATGACGATAGTTAAAAAAAACTAACATACTTAAGAATTTTAATGGGCGATAATCACACGTCAACTTGAAAACATGTTTCTGTTTTCTCTCAGATGTTAATCAATCACTACACATTAAATGTTTCAAAATGTTTATGTTAAGAATTATCTTTTCTTTTACACTCGTTACAACACAATAATATGCAGTTACTTACATGGGTATTTAACTTGTAAATTTGTTGCTACTATAAAGTAGAATAGTCAATGTCACATTAAATTTTTTTTAAAATAACACTTACTAATATGAACATGCGTATAATATTATTCATGTAATATGTATATTTTTGTATAAAACACTTCTTTTGTGTATTACCGTAAATATTGAAATAACACTACAAAGAATCTCTTTACAGCACGTAAAGGGGCAGTAGTTTGCACAGTGGTTAGAGCACTCGCCTCCGACTAAGGCAAACCGAGCTCGACTTCCGACAGGGTCAGTCCCCATATTTTCGCATATGGGAATCGTTCCAGAAGATGTCGCTAATCGGCGGGTTTTCCCTGGGATCTCCCGTTTCCCCACCCTTTCATTCCGACGCTGCTTCATACAACATGTCATCCCTCGCCAGTGCTAATGACCTGATGTTAAGGGTAAACCGAAACGTCTTCACTAACAATTAACTCTATAGGAAATTTCCGGCACTGTAAACAACACAATGTGCAATTTCTTTAACGTGAATTGAAACCGTTCTTGAGTAATAGAAATAAAATAAAGTACAATTCAAACTCTTTTTTTACATAGACTTACAAAATTAACTCCTAAGGGGACTCCCTACCCTCGATAATATACGTTGTAGTGAGTTATGACTATTCTTTTATACGAAACTGTTTAACGCTCATTATATTTGTATATCTACGAAAATATCACACATTTCAAACTATGTAGCCATAATTTTCAAAAGTTCGTCAAGTCTAACTAGAAATAAAATTTTCGGGCCCCTCAAAACTGCAAAAAAAAAAAAAAAAAAATCCAAGTCTGTATCTGGGAAAAAAACCAATCGGATTAAAAAAAGAAGAGAAACAAGCATTAGACTTTGAACTATACTGCCCAAAAATAAAATAATTTGGTCACTGCACTGCACACCAGCCAAATGACATGCGTGAAGAAGCGATAATGCATGTCATATACCGCTCAGAGGCGCCCTTATCACTCCATCGATTTTTAATTTCACACACACAAACTCAGCCTATTCAAGGAGGGTCCTTAAGGATGTTCAAGAGCAATAAAATCATAATTTGATATTTTTATGAAATATTGTTAGTTATAGACGATACTTGTGAGTACATGTTACTTTTACGTAACAATTTTAGCCCTCATAGTTTTCTCATAACGGGGTGTCAAAGTCAAACTTTGCTTGTTACACTGCCATGCATAGTGAAAACCAACTGACCTATTAAAACAAAATAATTCACTATGAACTTACATTCTATGAGCTACTCAATAAAACATTAAAAAACCCACAGCGTAATATATTGAATTTAAAAAATCGCAAGAGTACATTAAAAATTAGAATGTTCAGCAATTTTTTTAAAATACAAAAACTGTTCGCGGGATTGTACAAATGTTTTATTACGTAGCCCACAATATGTTATTTCACTGTGAATTATTAAAAACAAGTAAGTCAATTGATTTTCATTATTTGCATGGCAGCTGAACATGCAAAATTTTACTTTGACGCAACGTTATGAGGGAACTACGCCAGCTAAAATTGTTTCGCAAGAGGAAACTGAACTCACAAGTAACGTCTACAAAACTAAAAATATAAAATTATGACTTTATCGCACATGAACACCCTTAACACATTTAACGAGTGTATCAACACCAGTTCCCGTTTTATCGAAATACAATTATAATGACACAAAACACAACACATTTAGTCCTGTTATGATTACCAAGAGCCTCGCCTGGAGAACGGGCTAGCGACGACGGCAGTGCAATCAGGTCAGTAGTTGCACAAGACAAGGGCCTCAGCGATTCTCCCTACCGGCACTGAAGTGTGTCAATATAACGTAATATATCGGGGGAATCGGGGTCTGTCTCCTTCAAGCCTTCCAGCCGTCACCACCTCGCCACGATGGTCCTGGGTCGAGACCCACGTCGTGCCGCCGTCCGCAGATAACCGACACAATCATCATCAGCGTCTGGCATCATGCTAGCGGTGAGGTCTAAGGTGCCCAAAGGGTTACCCATCATAGAGTAGAACAACGTAAATATTTAAACAGCTGCTCCCCTCCTATCTAAATTATGTAGTACAACCGTGTAATATTTTGTAACTAACTTGTGTAGAGTAAAACCACATAATTATAGTTACATTAACATAATTCATTTAACAGTAACCCTCACACATAACTTAACCACTTAAATAGTTTCATTATAAAATTCCTACCTCTGGCTACAGACACCCAACCACTATAAAGCATGTGTTAAGACATACTAAAAATATCCGTTTTACAACAGTACGTTAAATACAAACTAGTTTATGTCGAAAAAATAATTCCTTATTTGGCACTGCTGAGTTCAGGACTGAGGAAAACTCGCATCTCAATGAACAGCTGTTTCTCCAGCAATACAAACACCGAAGTAAAATTGTAACTTATTTACCATAGATAAACATGTAAATCTACTATTATTTATGTGCTCTCTATTACATGAAATATTTATCTGTTTTCTCCAGGACGCGGTTCGTTTTCCATGATCTTGTCTTTGAGTATGATGCCTGCGACAATTCTTAAGACACTCACTCGCCTTCTGGCGTTGTGTTTGTGTGGGTGAAGCACGGCACCAAGGGCGAAGTTTACCGGTTTATCTGATGCGGTATCACCTCTAGCGCAAGACAATTGAAACAGCATGGAGTGGTATCGTAAATCACTCGACTGACACTTTCAGTGGTGACCCCATATTTTTATCAGTGAAAAGTTTAAAGCGAAGAACATTGCGTGTTTCTAGAATAGTTTCACACGAATCCCATGAATAGTTTTTCATATATATCATGTTGAAAAAATCTGTTTTTAGCCATTTTGAGGGGTTCGGAAATTATTTTTCTAATTGATGTGATGTTTTGAAATTACCTGTCAGTCATTGTTTGAAGTACATTTTTTTTTTCGTACATTGGCACAATAGACATGTGTGAAACATGTTCATAAAACACGTATTTAAAGACACAAGGCAACGCATTTTAAGCGCGTGGTAGGCAGGGTCCTTAAAGGTGTTCAAGTGCGATAAAGTCATAATTTTAAATTTATATGAAATAGTATTGGTCTTGTAGACAATACTTATGAGTGAAATTTTCCTCTTACGAAACATTTTTAGCTGGTGTAGTTTTCTCATAACGATGCGTCAAAAGTAAAAATTTGCATGTCCTGCTGCCATGAAAATAGTGAAAACCAATTGACTGACGTACGTGAAATAATTCACAGTGAAATAGAATGCTATGGGCTACGTAATAAACATTTGAAATATTTCCGAAAACTGATTATATATTTTAAAATAATTGCTGAATTTGATACTTATTTCTGTAATTTTGCAATTTTTTTTTAATTCAAAATATTATGTGCAGGTTTTTTAAATGTTTTATTGCATAGCTCATGGGATGAAAGTTCTCAGCGAATTATTTTGTTTAAGTATGTCAGTTGGTTTTCATTATTTGCATGGCGCCATAACAAGCAAATTTTGACTTTGGCACCCCGTTATGAGGTAACTATGAGAGCTAAAATTGTTTCGTAAAAGTTAAATGCACTCACAAGTATCGTCTACAAATCTAACAATACTTCATAAAAATATAATATTATGATTTTATCGCACTTGAACACCCTTAAGGCTTCAAGTTCCTTTGGTTTAGAGAAAGACTTTTGCTGGTTTGTACACCTGTTTTTTTTTTTTTTTTGGAAAGTTTTATTTGTAAAGTAATTTTCTTATTTGACGGGATATTGTCAGGGAGTAGTTTCTCAGATGCGTATCTGACCTCCTGTATTTCTGAAGATCCAGCAATGATAGATGTACCAGAGAAAGAGGTTTTTCTATTACCGAGAGTTCTTCTGTTTGTGTGAAATATTTATTTTCGGTCGTTTTCTTAATCAACGCACGCTTCCGCGATTCAGAACTCAATTTAAGTGCCACTTTTTCACCACTATTTGCTTGTGTTTCAATAACGAGCTTATTAGATTCAATTGGCTCTTTTGTGCTTGTACTTTCAGCAGATATGTTTACACGCCACACACGATGAATATGTATTCAAATGTTCAATGTAATCGAAGAGAAAAAAGTTGTGGTGGTGGTGAATGATGGCAAGGCAACACGCTGGCCGATGGGCGGCAGGGAGGGGGTACACGGCGTGAGAGGGGAGGCAAGGAGAGGAAATGCGGCAGTGCGCATGCAGCACTGTGCTTAGAGGTCCTGGATCTAGGCGCTAGTCTCGCCAATTGGCTCCTGATCCCGCCAGGGCAGCGGCTCAACCCCTATCCCTACGACAGACAAATCAAACTGTGACACAGCAACATGATCCTGCCAGCGCGCTATCAACCATACGTCATGTATGCCAACTGTAGCGCAGAAACTGTGCGTTTTAGGACCTATGTTCACATAACATTTTTTGTTCCTCTACACGTGAGGATTGATTCCCCAGAATATTGACACAGAATTTTGCAACATCCTGTATAAAATGATACGTAGTCAGTGACTTCTAATTGATCAGTGTGACTTGTTACCTTTTTTGGAGTTGGCTGCTGTGCAAACAGTAGTATAAGTACCAAAGATGTTAGAAGGATCCAGATGGAGCATGTCGCCGGGAATTGTAACCAAACAAATGCTTGACATGGCTGGTATCAATATGGCCGACTAATTAAAAAATTGAATAAATATTAGTTAGGAGGTGTACAAACAGGGCTAAAATATAGAGTTTTCAACCTAAAACATCTATTAAAGAGCATAATATATTCATCTACCATTAAAAATTCCTGTCTGATGTGAACTTTTGAGGTTAAATCAGTATGGCGGCTGGCCAATTTGGTGGCTACCTCTCCCCCTTCTTGGCTTCACTCCCCTAGCCCTCATTCAGACATTATGTTACCCCCGTGATAAGTACTGTATAGTAATTCTGCCGCACTTATGATTTCAGGGCCACTTCCAGACACGAGACTTCCGAGACGAAGTAGTACGGCCATTTATATACAAATGCAAGCTGAGGTAAGGAAGTTGAAGTTGGCATGTAGTAGAATTTCAAAGTTGAAGAAAATAATCCAAAAACTGAAAGAAACAACAGAAATTCCTAGTACTCAAGCAAATATTGAAGACATTAATTGTTGGGTTAGTGTTTTCAAATATAAATATAGTTTTATTTTTCATCAGCTTAAACTGAAATGTAGAAAATTGTAGGGCCGAAGGTACACAGAATCCGACAAGGGATTTGCTCTAGATCTTCATTATTGTTCACCTGTTGCATACAGGTTTTTGAGAAAAAGTATATACCTGCCTACTGTTCGCTCATTACGCCGTTGGTTGGGAGGTATAGCTGTTTACCCTGGGTTCGCAGAAAATGTTTTCAAGTTGTTTGTTGGAAATTAAAGTCTCAGACACATGCGCACCGAAAACATTTTCTGTATTTTTGATGTCGGTGTTCTATTTGTATGTTACATTTTGATGCAATATTTGTCGGCGTAGGGGGAAGTCTAAAATTGTTGCCAAATTCTAGTGGGGCTTATTTTATGTATATGAACATATTTTGTATTTCTAAAGTCAATATTATGTTTATATCTTACTTATTTGTGTACAAATTCTCTGTGTGCTAAAAAGTGTAGAATTCATGCAAATTCTAGTAAGGTGCTACCTTCAATTCAGTTTGGTTTCTTTTGAAATGCCCGTGGCAGGATTTGGTAGTGTTGTTACTATAATTATGTAGTTTAACCTAATAAGACATTTTCTTTAATTTTGTTATTTAGTAATCCATATTTGATGACGTATTACTTTTTTTAGCTTCATGAGCCAGTATCTAATCCCAGCAGCCACATGACCAAGGACCTAGAACCTTGGATGCTGTTAATATTGGGAGTCTTAAGTGGAGCTTAAGTATTGTTCTGAGCTCGAATCAAGATGCATGGGGGTAATTTGCTCGCCAGTGTTTTTGTTGAAGTCAGGCACCGTTATTATTTTAGTTACTTTTTTGGTGCCTGGGCAAGTTATAAACAGGAGAAGGTGCAGTAATATTTTCGGAAGAGGCCGGACATACTTGAATTCGTATATTATTTTAGTGGGCAATACAGCATTTAATGCTTTCAGGTGTCATGTACAGGGAACATAAGTGCAAGGTTTTTAACAGAGAGACACTCTTAAAATATTCATGTTCAGTATTTCCCTGTTATGGCACAAGAGTGAAACTTTAATATGTTTTCATATAATTTTGTTTTCTACAGTTTCGATTTTGTTAATTAGTAATTACTGTATATTTCTTTTATGATATTTTGTTTCTTTTGATTGTTAAATACTCTGAAATAAAACCTTGTGGTCCTGCATTGACAGACCATTTTTATTGGTTTTAACTAGTCATGTGAATTTTAAAGAAATACAGTGCAAGGAGATTATTTTATGGCAACAGATATTTATTTTAACCAGAAACATCATTTTGGTTTGGACTTCAATTAAGTAATTATTTTATTTTACTTATATTTGGAGTTAAAGTTTAAACTATGGTCAGTACTATAGTAGGCACATAGATTTCCAAGAGCTGATCTAAATTTTTGGATGTAGGTAGCATTTGTCATCCTATAATTGGGTTGAACTGCCACCAAATCTGAACATAAATATGGGAGGTCAGTGGGTCGGAACTGCAGAAAGTGGTGGAAAGAATAGACTTGCTAAGAGATGACTGCTGGGTGGTAGTGGCAGGGGACCTAAATCTGCCTGGAATAAAATGGTAATATGGAAGGGAGAAAGTAGGTTCACTGGGTCAGAGGAGAGCTACCAGGCTAGTTAAATTAGGGCTAAGACAGATGGTGACAAGAGGCAAAATGGACACATGCAGTAGAAGAAGGGATGCTGCTAGACGCGCCGGTAAGAACAGAGGATGTGTATGTGTCCTCTGTGATGGTGAAGGCAGTAAGTGACCACTACATTCCTGTAGTCGAACTGTGTATGGGACAGAAGGGCACAGTGTCTGAGAGCAAAGTGTCGTGGCAATACGGCAGAGAAACCGAGCAGGAGTATTGGTAAATAAGAATGGCAGTTATGAAGGGTTGGGGGTGTTAATTAATTGTGGATATGGCTGAAATAAGTAATTAACGAGACACAAAATATATATGTGCCAAAAGAATAAGTGTTAGTAAGGATGGAGAGCTAGCATATTACAACAGGATGGTTAAGAGACTGAGAGGAAGAGGAGAAAATTAAGTGCCTAGGGGTGGAAGTAAGAGAACAACTAAGATATCTGAGTCGGTATTTATAGAGAAAAGTAAAGGCGCAAGGGAAGGGTTACCCAAGTGTGATTATGGATGAAGGAAGTAAGGGAAACTATCAGAGAATGTTCAAACACATTAAATACTCAAGGGGATTAAGGGAAAATATACCAGTACTGAGAGAGCATAATAGAAATGCAGCCACAGCAAACATAAAAATAGTAAAATAAAAAGGCAAGTGTGCTAGCAAGACACTATCTAAGAGTTTTTAGTAAGGACAGGAGTGGGAAAGAATTAGGAGCAATACACAGGGAGGTGAACATGTGATATAGGTGGGAAAAATCAGGAAAATAGTAAATAAGCTGGATGGCAAGAAAGCCACAGGTCCTGATGTATGGGGAATAGTATGTTACAGCTAGGTGGGGAGGTGCTCGAGAGATACATGAAAGTACTGTTTGACAAGTCCCTGGAGGAAGGGAAACTACCAGCAGAGTGGAAGGAGGCAGTGGTTGTTCCTATTTATAAGAAGGGGAAGAGGGATAAGAGCAGCCCAGCCAGCTACAGACTGGTGAACCTCACTTCTTGTGTTGGGAAGGTGATGGAAAGAGTTATGTTGGTTTCTCAGGAAGGAAATGGAGCAGATAGAATGGCTAGATGAGTAGCAGCACTGGTTTGGGAGAGAGTACTCTTGCGAGAGACAGCTGGCAGGTTTATTGGAAGAGTTGGTTGGAAAGGCAGATGGAGGACGTCAGATAGATGCTTGTTTCATTAACTTAGAGAAAGTATTTGACAAGGTGCAGCACAACATCCTAAAGTGTAAGGTGGAAAGATTGCTAGGGGAGTGGTGAGACTTCCTCGCAGGTAGACGGCAGAGGGTATGGGTGGGTGAATCATTCTCAGAGGAGGGGAAAGTGGCCCCTGGGATACAGCAGGGAAACATTCTGAGCCTGCTATTAATCATCACAATGTTGAATGAAGTAGTGTGAGGCTTAAGGATGTTTGTGGATGAATGTCTCTTGTATGGGGAAGCTGCAGATCCAAGATCCAAGAATGCTGGAAATATGGACAGTAGGTAATGGGATGCGGATCAAAATAGATAAAACCAAAATTGTTAGGTTCGCCAAGAGGAAGAGGGTGTGTAAGATGGAATACCAGCGGGGAGAAGAGGTGATAGGGGAAGCCTCCTGGAATTTTTGCAGGAGGACTTGGGCTGGAAGGAGCAGGTGATCAGAGTGGTAAGGAAGGGTAGGCAGGCCCTGGGACTGCTGGGGAGGGAGCTTAGAAGGGGTAGTAGCACATTGAAAGAGAGGGCATGTACTACTATGGTGTGTCCAGTGTTGGGAGTATGCGGCTGCTGTATTGGATCCACACCATGAAGTGGAGGAAAGGAAGATCGAAGGGCGGAAAAATGGTGCAGGGGACAAGGAGAGAATGGAGAAAGAGATCAGCCTTATTAGATGATAGCGGATCTTGGGTGGGGAACCTTGAAGGAACGGAAGCGGGTAGATGGGGCTGGTGAGAATGTAGCAGGTGCACCATGGGCTGGGGCAGTTGGGGAAAACTTGGAGAAAAATTGGAAAGAGAGCACTACAGAGGCGAACGGACAATTGTTGCAAGGTTCACAGTGAGAGAAGGAGAACGGTGGAAGGAAAACACTCGATGCTGATCAGGACCGTAAGCGAGTGGAATGAGTTGCGGGAAGCACGTGATGTGGCAGCAGAGTGTGGTGAAGTGTTTAGGAGGAGGAGTAAAGAAAGCTGAACAGAGGAAACTCTGCCACAGGGCGGTAGCTGGACTGCGGTACTATTATCATTATTATTATAGTATTTTTTAAAAAATACATTGAGTGCCTGTAGCAATGCTGGATCTATTTTGTGTAATGCTCAAGAATAGGTTGTGTTATCTTAACGCCTATATGTGGTTTAGAGGTGTGTGGGTGTTCAAAAAGTGTATTATTAAAACAATGAATTTGTACAACTTGTATTGTGCATGGAATTTTTGTTATCTGCTGTAAGTAAGTTTTTGCAAATATTTTGTGAAAGTGATTTTTTACTTTGAGGTGGTTTTATCTGTTTTTGGATACTTAACATTCGTTGCTGTTGCATAATGAAACTTTTAATTGAACTCTGTAGTGTAATATGATATTGTATATTTTTAAAAATGTGTCTCTTGTGTTATATACTTTCAGGAAAATGAAAAGGTGAATAAATAAATATTTACATAAATTGATTTGTGTTGAGGGTTGATATTGAATCATTTAGACCTACCCTATGTTGATAACTGTTCAATAAGTAATAAATGGTCGCTGCAATTGTCGGTTGCCAGATGTAGATTTATATACATAAATATAAATCTTCCAAAATACTACACAGATATTCGTGGCAATAGTTTTGTATTTCTGAAAATCTCCCCATTCCTCTTATTTGCCCCGAACTGCCACGACAAATACTTAATGGCATGGAAACAAAATTGGCTTACACTTTGCAAAATATTTTCCAATAAAATATGTATTGTTGCCATTTGGAATATAAGTGAAGATGTCTGAGTGTGTTTAGCATTGTGGTCTTAATACTTATGAGATAGATTTGAAGCAGTGGTGGAATGCAAAGCCAGAAGTAATAGAAATCCCCTGAGAAAATCCAGAAGCCTACATCGAAAAATTGAGAACGACCCCACCAGGAATTGAAACAGGATCACCAGGGTGAGAGGTGAGTGCTCACTACCACACAATCACCCTCCCAACAAATTTTGCCAAAATTGTTTGGCACCAGGCAGTAATAGAAAATGTGAGAAACAATTCAAAACCTGTGACTATGCATTGTACAGTCGGGCGAAGTCACCCTCATGTGCAAGAGTATCCGTTTCTCGCCAAGATTTTCTAGGGTAGATTCCTGGCATGGTCAACCCTCCTCCTCCCAATTACTGCATGGAGGCAAGTGTGGTGTGATTCTCCTAGTAAGCAGGTTTTATCAGTGCTCTCACATTTTATTGCACTCTTGCATTCAGATGATTTACCGTGTCCAACCCCTCATTGGTTCGGGAAGCTGGAATCAAAATAAAAAATGGGCAATTGATCATGACAAAGGGATGTAAACATGTAAAAAAACTCGCCAGGAATATTAGCTAGTATTCATTAATTGCTCCACAACTCTGTTTCTATGAGTGTACAGCACAAAAAGCCACATGGATAGTACACAATTTTTTTTTAATTCCAAGAAATGTAACTCTATATACCAAGGGTTCCTAAGCCTTCACAACATTCTTTGTTATCATTTTAGCAGTGTTATTTTTTAAGCTGCAGTCTTTCTTTGCTAGTATTACTGCGTGTTTGTGGATTTTTAATATTTTAACCCTAGGCCTACATCCATTCTCATAAAAACCAAGTAGGATACCTAAATACACTGGGGATATAAGCTATTTGTCTTGTAAATTTACGGTAAACTATAGAGTGTAGCACTAAGGACAAAATGTTACTGACTTTTAAGTCGACAACTGCCATCATGAAACTATCCAAGAACCTCACAAATAATAGGTTTACAAATCTGAGGATACAAGCAAGTTACAGGTAATAAAATTATGCTGATTTAATGAAAACTAGTTAACAAAACTCCTATATGGAAGAAACATATTTATAAAATAACCTTTTATTGTATATTTGGTAAATGTAATAGCATATTGTGCAACCTAACCTAAATGGTACACACACAAATCGCTTCACAATTATTCAGCAAGATTCGCTTCTCAAATTTCCAAAGTAATTTATTTGCTTGTTTCCCTTGATGTCCTCCAGTGCTTGCAAGAGAGTAATTCTCAATATTTCTGCATGCATAGGTTCTGTCAGAATAAATACACTCCAACAGTGACAAATATATTATGAGTCTATTTAATATTGAAATTCCATATTGAATAAAATTTATTATGTATATACTCAACCAATATTACAAAATTAAATTTGGTATTTATTTCTACTGATCTATCAGGGAAAGTTTGTTTTTTAAGTTGTAACAATCTCGTACGTACCATTAGATATACATTAATTATTGAATTCCCGCAACTAGTAAACAACATCTCACGCGAGGAGCGCTAATGTCGGTGGTAGCCAGGGGGGCCGATTAAATATCACCACTTGCGTTTTGCACCGACGCAGCGCAGTGCAAGTAAATCTGCTCTGCATCTGCACCTCTAGTCATAGTTGGAATTAAATATACTCGAAAATGCAAGACGCAAGTAGTGGAGCCTATTTCGGCTCAGCGCAATTACCCCCCCCCCCCTCCCTCTTCAACATACACAAGCCAGTCAGGAAATTTTAAACACCATTCTCACTGTCACGTGGACGACAAAACCTGTCTGCACACCTGCGTGGTTACTTGCAGATGTAGCTTCCCTGTAGCAGTGAACAATTGCTCGCACTGAAAGTAATGTTTCGGATATATTTTTCGTAACCTCAAATTGTGTAGTTTTCTCGTGCTTATACAAGGATGTAAGAAGTGTAGTTTCATATAAAGTTACGAAGGAAAATTGTCACAAAGTTTTCACTACTACCCTATCTTGTTGATGCGTTAAACAAATCTTTTCTACCAAGTGAATACCCGGACATCTTAAAAATAGCGAGAATCACTCTCATTCTCAAGTCAGGAGACAAAAATCTAGTTAACAATTACAGACCTATCTCCATTCTAAGTGCTATCAACAAAATATTTTAAACAACCTTGCATAAGAGATTAAGTAATTTTCTGGAAGAACACAATATATTCTACAATTTGCAAATTGGTTATAGAAAAAACTCGATCACAGCAAAGGCAGCACTCTCCCTAGTAAATGATATCAGGAATGAAATTGATAAAAATAAATTTACAGGAGCCATTTTCGTTGATCAGTGTAAAGCTTTTGATCTGGTTGATCATAAAATTCTACTTAAAAAACTGGTATACAATGGGGTAAGAGGTGTAGCTCTTGAGTTATTTCAAAATTACCTTAAGAACAGATATCAAGCAGTTCAAATTGGGAGTAACCAGAGTAGCTTATATCAAAGTACCATCGGGTGTTCCACAAGGTAGTGTTCTAGGCCCCCCTCTTATTCTTAGTTTATGTCAATGATATTGGAAAACTCAAATTCAATGGTACCTCAACTCTGTATGCTGACGACACAGTCCTTGTCTATAAAAGTAATACCACAATCTCAAGTATGTTAATGCTCATGCAAAAAATTTAATCACCCTCCAAGAACATTTGAGAAATAACAAACCAGTCCTTAATTCTGAGAAAAATTAATTTATTATCTTTACTGCTCCACAATTGAGATATTAAGTTGACATGCCTTTGCTTACTAACTACAAACCTATTGAAAATGTGAACCACATTAAATACATAGGCCTGTACATTGACAAACATCTGAAGTGGGACGTGCATGTCAACATAGTAATTCGTACAGTGCTACCAATAGCATGTGTCCTATGCAGACTGTACAAAGTTCCTACAAAAATAAAAAACTATTTATGATGCATTGTTTAATAGCCATTTACAATGCTTAAACCTTACATGGGGCACAGCTTCTAAAAAAAAATACTACAGCCCCTGCAAGTGATTCAAAATAAAACAGTGAAACAACCTTGGCTATCCATTTTCTATGTCATCTAAAGATGTTTATGGAGCAAGCCAAGTTCTTCCTGTAAAATACATTTATCTAAACAATCTCCTAATATACATCCACACTAGCACTACTGTCAGATCAAACAACAACTCTGCTAGACACAAATATAAAACCAGATGTGCTGGGGATAAAGTTTTATGTACCATAAATTCTGAACATGGAAGAAAACATACACATTTTCAAGGACATCGACAATATAACTCACTACTGCCAGAACTAAAAACCCAATATAGCCTAAAAACCTTTTAAAAACTACTAAAGAAAGAATTATTATCCAAACTGACCACAGGCGAATCACTATTTGCCTATTAAAACAACATATTTTTTAAATATACTTCTACATATTTTCCTATCTGCAGTAAATCTGTTGTGATCTATAATCAAATGGCTTTATGTAGTTTTGTCATATGCAGTTAGTTCTGTTTTGTTTCTTACATCACAATGTCAGAGTACGTTTGTGTAGAAGCTTGACTGATAATTAGCCTAGTTTTCTGCTGTCTGCTTTGTAGTATTACTGTTTGGAAGGTTAACAAATTGTACTGTGATTTAGTGATCTGGGCATAGCCTTAATAAATGAACATTGTCATAGTAGGAACTTGACTAATGAATTAGCCTAGTTTTGCTGTCATCTTTGTAATATTACTGTTATAGGTTAACAATTTGTACTGTATTTTAGTGATCTGAGCGTAGCCTTAATAAATGAACATTGTCATAATACCGTGTCAGTGTTTTAACTACATTTGATGTACCGAGTAATTTGTATGTACATAATGAACAACTTTGTTATAGACATAATATAGAAACTAGTTAACTATAATTTTAGACTAGTTAACTATAATTTTAATTTTTCATATTGTATGTCACTGTACCTTAGTTAGACTTTGTGGTTTTCAGTAGTATTCAATATATTCAACAACTTCCGTTTCTCATATTTGTCTTGTAAGCAACATAGTGTCTTATATAATTAGTTCTGTTTTGTTTTGGTTCTAGTCATGCTTAATTAGTTTGGATGGTACTGTGCATTTTGATTTGCTGCAAATCAGTTCATTTCAAAATGATCAATCGTTTTGCTAGTTTTAATTAGAGAACTGAAGGTAGTTTTTGTCTTGTTCGAGGATAATTCAAAAAATTCCTGTAAAAATTTGACGACCCCTGGCAATTAACTGATAGTGTGATATGTTAGTAAACATAACCGTTTACAAATATTTAAATATCTTGTTTGGAAACAATATGTTGTTTTTGAAATATATAGATTCATATATTGGTTTTTTGGCAATGCAGTTTTGTCTTGTTCGAGGATAATTCAAAAAATTCCTGTAAAAAACTGACGACCTCTGGAGATTAACTGATAGTGGGATATGTTTGTCAACATAACACTTTACTAATATTGCTATATATGTGATTTGGAAACATTACAATGTTTATGAAATATGTGGCTTCAAAAATGTGCGTTTTATGTCACATTTGAGGTGGACGGACTATAGAAGTGACGACTTACTGGATGTTAACATTGGTCAATTTTAGAAGCACGTATATGTATAAGTTTGGTTAGCATAGTCATTTACGGTAACATTACATAGTTTTGGGGAAATTAAATTTTGAAAATCGCAGTTATAATTGTACTTCCAATACTGAAATTCTCGCGCATCGGTTTTGTAGACGGAATGTTAATGCATATTTTTTTCATATTTCTGCAAATACAAAAATATGGTTCGATTAAGCAGTGTCCCAACTCTATATAGAGCTGATTTTAGTTCGAAATGATGTATCGTTTTGCTAGTATTAATTAGAGAACTGAAGGTAGTTTTTGTCTTGTTCGAGGATATTTAAAAAAATTCCTGTAAAAATTTGACGACCCCTGGCAATTAACTGATAGTGTGATATGTTAGTAAACATAACCGTTTACAAATATTTAAATATCTTGTTTGGAAACAATATGTTGTTTTTGAAATATATAGATTCATATATTGGTATTTTGGCAATGCAGTTTTGTCTTGTTCGAGGATAATTCAAAAAATTTCTGTAAAAAACTGACGACCTCTGGAGATTAACTGATAGTGGGATATGTTTGTCAACATAACACTTTACTAATATTGCTATATCTGATTTAGAAACATTACATTGTTTATGAAATATGTGGCTTCAAAAATGTGAGTTTTATGTCACATTTAAGGTGGACGGCCTATAGAAGTGACGACTTACTGGATGTTAACAATGGTCAATTTTAGAAGCACGTATATGTATAAGTTTGGTTAGCATAGTCACTTATGGCAACATTACATAGTTTTGGGGAAATTAAATTTTGAAAATCGCAGTTATAATTGTACTTCCAATACTGAAATTCTTGCGCATCGGTTTTGTAGACGGAATGTTAATGTATATTTTTTTTATATCTCTGCAAATACAAAAATATGGTTCGATTAAGCAGTGTCCCAACTCCATATAGAGCTGATTTCAGTTCGAAATGATGTAAAGTTTTGCTAGAATTAATTTGTTATCTGAAGGCAGTTTTCATCATATTCAAGAATAATTGAAAAAAATTTCCTGTAAAATCTGTCGACCTCCTGCAGTTATCTGATAGTGGGATATGCTAGTCTACAAACTGTTTAATGTTATATCGATATCTTGTTTGGAAACAATTCCTTTCGTTTTGAATCTTATGGCTTCGAAAATTAGTATGCACCCCTTTTGCATAAAATGTGTTAATGCATATTAAATCTATGAGAAAAGTTTTGTTAATGCTTTACCTACTATGTTTTTTTTTTTTTTTTCATTTTATGGAAAATGTATTCCTTTTTTGTTATTATGTGATAATGACCTATGTATGTATGTATATTATATGTGTGCATTTATATGTATATATATATATATATATACACTCACACACATGTACATATAAATAGTAAATTTAGGCCTACTTATGAAAATTTATATCATAATAGTACATATTTATTCTACCTACCGTTCGTTTTTCCTCAACTGTAGTGTGCGTCCGTCCAGTTATCAATTGGTTTTGTTGAAAATTTGGTAATAAGGAAAAAAGAACATATTGTTCCTGTCAGTGTATGTTCTTTTTTATTCTTGTTGCCTTACAAACGTTGTTAGTAAAGTTTTGGTTTGTTATGTTTGCCCGCCAGCATTTTCCTCCATACTGTGTTTTGTATATGTAGACCACGGTCGTAGAAGAACAGGTCTGGACACTCGCCTATCTAACAATGTATTTTGTTTGACCCCCTTGTTGTTTGGCTGCAGTTCGTCAAGTTACCGAGAATGTCGTACTTTTTGGCGCTGTTTTCCGGGCGGTCGGACTCAAACTCCGCCCACTTTTTTCCATTGTTAAATTTATAAACTAAATAAAGATTGCTTGAG
>PNEQ01024521.1:21281-41318 GCA_003012365.1 Medauroidea extradentata | reverse complement strand
ATGACGGGAACAGATTCCAGTTCCCGAAACGTCGTTCATACTGACTGTTTGGAAAACTACTGTGTTTTATTTCGTCTCATCGTTTGTGTTGTCTGTCGTTTTTTCTGTTTGTGTCCGACATCTTTGTGTTTTGTTTAGTCTCATCGTTGTGTCGTTTGCTGTAATTCTGTTTGTGTTTTTGTTTCGTCTCATCGTTGTTCGCATGTCAACCTAGGTTTTTTCTGTTTGTTTCCTTGTTTTATCTGACCAGATTCCAGTGGGCACGGTCGTAGAAGAACAGGTCTGCACACTCGCCTATCTAACAATGTATTTTGCTTGACTCCCTTGTTGTTTGGCTGTAGTTCGTCAAGTTACCGAGAATGTGTGACGAGCCAAAGTGGAACTTTTATATATCTCAGTACACTTAATTATGTAATTTGAGGAAAATGGCATTTGTGATTGTAGATACCTCGTGTCGGGTATCAAATTAACTGTCATGATACATTGGTACTGAAAATAATTGTAATTTAATTGTATTATTAGATTTAAGTAGTTTAGGATTAGTTTAGTAGATAATAGTAACTGGAAATCAAGTGCCTCGTAGTCAGGGAGGGGGTGGTCTGTCGTCACAAAATGTCTCGGCCAGCCGGCAGCCCCCTCCCCCCTCTTTCCGTCCATCTCCCCTTCTGCCACAGCACCACTGTAATAACCTGGCAGTGGGAATTACTTTTATTTATTTGAATAATTATCGGTGTCAGAATAGTTATAGCTAATCAATGAAAATTATATTTTGTAATCAATTAAGGGTATGTCAACAGATGTGTAATAATTAAGTTTGACAAACAAATAAACAACGGTCAAGGGTAGCGCGACGTTTTTCTCACGAGGGGCGGAGCTAGGTAGTCCAGGGTTTCCATTGGCTGGAAGGCGTGCCCAAGGATTATTGTACACTGGGGACTTTTTCCCGCCAAATGTTAAGATGTGAGAGTCGTCGTCGAGATTTGAAGAGAGAAGAAAAGGTGAGCGCGGAGGGAGCTGTTGGCGTCCTATCCGGCCACTTCGTCGAAACATTTCAATTAAAATACTTACGTTAAATATTTGCAAGGGCAAGCGTCGCGTACATAATATTCTCTATTTCAGCGGAAGTACAACACTCTCCACCTCTGTGAGCGGCGTGGCGGTACGCGAGACTGATTTAGCAATATTTGCCTGAGTTATTATTCCGCATTCCTCGACTCAATAGTGTGTTGCAAAAGGGGACCGTCGCAAATATTGTACTTTTTGGCGCTGTTTTCCGGGCGGTCAGACTCAAACTCCGTCCACTTTTTTCCATTGTTAAATTTATAAAGTAAATGAAGATTGCTGGAGCCTTTTCTTAAATTTGTGAGCGAAGAAAGTATTTCATAAATTGATGAAAAATACGTTTTGATAATTGTTTATCTTAGTGGAAAGGAAGTGGGCGGAGTTGAGTCCGACCGCCCTGGCTGCAGCGCCAATAAAACACAATATTCTCGGTAACTTTGTGAACTACAGCCAAACAACAAGGAGGTCAAGTTTCCAGGCGAGTGTCCAGACCTGTTCTACGACCGTGGTCCAGACCTGTTCTACGACCGTGGTCCAGACCTGTTCTTCTACGGCCGTGGGTGTGGGATACAATCCCTATCTCCATGGATACCGCAGCCGAACATAACCTTCATTTAGCTGTTTGGCTTCACATGTCCCGGATGAGATGTACGTCAAGAAAATTGATTATTTGTTTGGTATTTGCCGCTTTTTCAGGTAAACATTAATCTTATGTATTTGCGTTTCTTAACCATGAAATTGGAACTAGTATTTTTACCCTTGCGTGCAAATCTACGAATGCGCAACATTTTTGCTTTCTGCAATTGCCAACTAACAAATCAGGATGTTTGTAAACAAGCTTTGTTTCCCACAGTACTTTTCCCCTGCGGTGTGACGTCAGGGGGCGTGTTCTTTAAGTCGTCCATTGACATATCATGTGGCGAAGTTGTGTTATGTTCTTTTAAATTGTATTAACGTTGTGCTTATTTATTCCGCGCAGTGTTCCTGCAAGGTTTTAGGCTTCACGAAAACTGTGCTACTCAGGTATCGTATAAACGCTGGAGGGCTTGTCGCGTCAGGCTTGCCGCAAGCTTGTTCTGTGGTAACTAGGACGCTTGATTCAAGCTTGCACACTTGTCACGACACGTTTGCTGCATGCTTGAAACAAGCTTGCACTACTGCCTGGGATGTGTCTTGAATACAAAATATTTGTAAAGTTTCCTTCCGAAACATTAATCTTTCATGCATTTTTAATGCTACGTTTGATGCCTTTAATAAGGATGCAAGTTATTCAGAGTCATAAGCCATTTGCACTACGTATGAAGTTTATTTATCACAAACTTCATTGTGCACACTTTTTACTCGAGTGACAACAATCATTGGCATCACGATGTGAATGCAGAAAAACTATTGAAATATTCTAATGTCTTCTTTTGCGGGAATTGAAACATCGAGGTTGTGTACTATATCACATACCTACAGTAATTTTGTACTTAAGAGTATCTATGGGAAATTTCGTCTTCTCAGAGGATTAGTGAACATTCCGTTGTGATGGGAAATCGCCATTATTTTTGTTGTAAACACTGGGTGTTTTATTATGTAACGTGCCACTTCATTTAACTTACACATTCCCAAAGATTTTCACTTACAGCAAATGAGCTAACTTTCCATTGCAGGGTGAGGGACTTTTACATTACCCTCCAAGGGATTTTCACTAAAATAATTATATCAAGTAACTTTCTCTTACAAGCAAATGTAGTTTGTTACATACGTTATTGTGTATCATAATTATTCTTCGAGGGTGCCGTTTACAAATTTCATAGAAATGGATCTGTTGCTTGAACACAGCGTCATGAATGAATTCCCCTAGTTCAATGCGAGCTTGAACCGGGACACATTTTGTAGCAACTAGGCGTCTATTTGATCCTATTTTACGTAACGCAGGATAAAATTCACAAAATGTTCAGAAATTCAGTATCCGTTTTCTAGACATGTTTGCTTTGGGCCGATTGTAACACGAAAACCTGTTAGTCAGTCTATACGTGGTAAAGTATTTTTATGTTATGTAATTGTTCTAACGCATGACAAACATTATGGTGCAACAATATTTGTAAGACTTGTTGCGTTACAGTTGGCGCTCGGCGCAATCCGTAATATCACGTGTACGTATTTATGGTCTGTTTTCGAATAAAGTATTGTTTTTTTTTTAACCATAAAAGAGAGAAGGTTTTGTAAGACAGTCACATAAATACTTAGAATCTTGTTTGAATTATGTAGACAATTTTTCTTAAAGACAATTATAAAACCATCGATGAACAAAACCTCTCACGAGCGTATGTAAACATCTCAAGGACAAATTTAATTTCCAAATATGTGAGTCTTTGAGCATGCGAATCATAACCGACTAAGATCCATAAAGCTTCTATTCTAAACTGCCATCTTTGCTCTAGGAAATAGGCATAATCTTACATATACATGGACCCATTAGTTTGGCAAAAAAAATACATGTCATTAACACCGCCAGGCTTTGAACTATCCCGTAATATCTGGGTCTGACGCAACAGAATAAGAACATAGCATATATCAGGTGTACAACGTAAATAAATTAAGGAAAATACCATTCTCGATAATGAGATTGCAAATAAAATTAAAACGTTCTACTTTTTGTTCGTTTTCTAAACACATTCGCTATTATTTTTTCCCTGAATTCTTTAAATGGTTGATCTGAATCAGACAATCATTTACGATACTCAAAATTCTGCTACTGAAAAATATTATGTTTTAAACATATTTTGCGTCATGACATCGGGCATTCCCAAAAAAAAAATAATAATAATAATAATAATAAAAGTGGTACACTAGGATATAAATTTCACCTAGGTATAAATATATAGTTAGTGACCCCTGTTTTTTACGCGAAAATAATTTGGCCTCACATTGTTTCAGTAGCTTACGCACACATCAGCAATCTGCAAATCTGCTTCATGGTTATTGGCAGCTTGTCTATGTGAAGAGCCGTATCTCGATTGAGTGAGCCAATTGCAATAAAGCTCCTGCAACACCACACGTCTGTGATTTTCTGATAGAATCTCTAGGCTCTTGAGAATTAAAATATCCAATCACTGACCACGAAACAGAAATGCAGATGTGCACGAAATGCACCGAAACAAAGTGGGGTAAAATTCTTTTCGCGAATTACAGGGGCCCCTATATAGTTTATAACTAAGGAAGCCAGACAAGTTAGTTTCAGTATTTGTTTAGAAAAATGTATAACATGAAACCACAATTTTTTATAACAAATCATTTGTCAGTAAAAAGTGTTTCTTTACTTTAATTAATGATCTGCGTGATGTTATTAATATTATTTTTTAATGTTCAAACATAATTAAAAATAACTCACAGTTCCTTAACATTAACATAAAAAAACACTCTGACAGAAGTATAGAGTGATTAGCACGTCTGCTTTAGAAGAGTTAATGGAAGCTTCTAATTATTTAAGCGAATTTCTTACGTATCTAACTGTTATATTTGTTTTGCTCCAGAGCCAGCGTTGCCATTTTACTGTGTGTACGAGTCATCCGGAATTGCAATATTATGTTTACCAACAACAGCATTTTCGATTATTATTTATCATCACCGGTATTGTTTGTGAACCTGTGTGTTCTGGTAATATCTCACTTGATCGGGTTAAGGGCGCGTTTCACCTCAGTTTTCAACGTCTTTTATTATTTTATATTTGTACCAGATATTTTTTCTTATTTTATACATAAATTCTGATTAAACATTTCTCTTAGAAAATTTTTGTATGTTTCATAGTTTTTGCATAATTAGTCGTAAACGTCAAAATTTACACTTTACGGTTTTAAGTACGCCACTAAAACCAACTGGCATACTTAACCGACAAAATTCACAGTGTATAAAAATGATGTAGGCTATGATTTGATATATATAAAACAAAAAATAAAATATGTTTGTATTTAATAAAAAATGCTGAATTTTCAAATGAGTATTAAAAATATTTCAACACATTTTTAGAGATAAAATTAATATATTTTTTGGTTTTTATATATGTCAAATCACAGCCTACAATATTGTTATATAGTGTGAATTTTTTCAGTTTGGTATGTCAGTTGGTTTAAGTGGCGTACTTAAAACTGGCTGCAATGTATTTGAAGTGCATTTAGGGAGGCCACTTAAGGTGTCGGCCTGTCCAAGCGTCTGAATGGTGTGCGAAGCTTCGGCCAGTAATCTACTATTCGAAAACCGATCAACAAGTGTCAGTGATGCCAGCTTAAATTATAGAATTCAAGGGACGTTACATATTATGTGTACTGTATACACATTATAGCTCCTCTAGTTAATTTTAAACAATATTTCTCGCGGCTTAAAATGACAAGTATAACAATCTTGGGGCAGATTATTTTAAAAGGTATAACTCACACAATATGCATTCAACATTTCTTCACAAAATTATAGGGCGACAACTGAAATGTCTCATAGAGGCTAGTAGTCGGCGAGAAGACTGCACGATAGTTTAGTTGAGTCTAGAGGCTATACTCTAAAAAAGGAGTTTCAATATTTGCCGTGCATACGTATAGGAGCGCTAAGAAAGTAGATATGGTATAATTGTTTCCCAGACTTACATGGTAGTACTCCTAAACTTTCTATAAAACAGTCAAATGTATACTGAAGTTACCAGACTTGTATTGTAACAAGTGTAAAAGTTTGCATATTTACCAGGCGGAAGTATAGTAACTATACCATACTGCATTTAGGTTAATTGCTTCCTAAACATTTTAGGATGTTTTTTTACAGTGAGGGTGAGACGTGACGCTCGTGCTGTTTCACCCTTAAGGTTCCTGTCTACCTGCGCTTGAAATGCATTGCAGCGAATTACAAGTAATCATATTTGGAAGAAACATCTCAACGCGCATTATGTTTGTACATCTATGAAAAGAAAATACATTTCAAACAATGTTTCTATCAGTTTAAAAAATAGGATCGCTTATTGGAAACACGATTTTCAAGACTCTCAAAATGGCCGAAAACAGTTATTTTTAAACTGCCGTATCTAGGAAAATTCCAAGCGGATTCGGAAAACACAATAATAATAATAATAATAATAATAATAATAATAATAATAATAATAATAATAATAATAATAATAAGTGCTGGAATTTGAACCATAAGTATCGCAAATAAAATAATACGGTAACAGCTTACAAGTCCCATAGGAAAATATATAATAGTAAAGATCTGCGCGTCAGTTGCTGGGTTTGCATGTAGAGGCGATATCACATTACATACGCCGACCGACGTCACTCTTAACGCTCCATCGGTTTTGTGCCTCACACACACCAACACAGCCTACCTAGGTAAGAACCTTACGGACGCAGTCTACCGCAATTTTCATCACCATTAATTTATTTTTTATTTGTACCAGATATTTTTTTTCTTATTTTGGACACAAAATGTGACTAAATTTGGCTCTTATGAAATTTTTTTGTCTCTCATAGTTTTCGCGTAATGGCTTGTTAAAGTCATACTTTGCATGTTTCCGTTTTAACGACCACACTAAAACCAACTGATATACCGAACTCAAAAAAATCACAGTGGATAAAGACATTGCAGGCTACAATGACATGCTCATAAAATTAAGGAATAAAAATTATTTGAATTTTAAAAAAATGCTGAAACTGAAAATAAAAATTTAAATGTTTAATAATTTTGTTTAAAATACAAACAATTTTTATTCTTTAATTTTATGAGCATGTCATTGTAGCCAGTAATGTCTTTATCCACTGTGATTTTTTTGAGTTTGGTATATCAGTTGGTTTTAGTGTAGTCCTTAAAACGGAAACATGCAAAATATGACTTTAACAAACCATTACGCGAAAACTATGAGACATAAAAATTTTTCATAAGAGCCAAATTTAGTCACATTTTGAGTCTAAAACAAGAAAAAAATATCTGGTTCAAATACAAAATAAAATAATGATGATGAAAATTGCGGTAGACCGCGCCCTTAACTGCTTCCGCACTTCTTGGGCTCGGATGCGCAAAGCACATCCACCCGTGACAACAAACACAAGATAGTGTTAGATAAGTACAATTTGAGTATGTTTCATCCAGGAAATAATGGGAGGGGTCATATGCCACAGAGAACCAAGAACATTTTCTTAAATATTCGGAATAGATGTTTTAATTTAGACACGAACCCTGAACTAAAGTATAGAAATGCATAATTATTCTTTATTACAGTCACTGATCCTGTTTATTTATTACTGCATTTATCTAATTTAAGGCGAAAGAAAACAATTTCAATATTTCAGGAAGAAAAAATGGACTTGGTGCACTATGGCATCAGACCCTCAAATTGTATAAAGTCTATGGTTAACACGCTAATTGTAGCAATGCACAAGACCAATTCTACAACGGCACAGCCTGAGACACGTAACACGGAAGCAGATTACGTAAAACTTTCCGAATCAAAGCTCCAATACAACGTAAACGGATCAGCGCACGGAAGAACGTAAGAAGTAGGTCATCTCTCAACTCTTCCGTTTCCTTGAATACGTGCGGCCAATGAGAGAAAAGCAAAGTTTTATGTAGTCCGCTGCCGTGTCACGTGTCTCTGTTCGAGTCATTGTAGAACGGGCCTAAGGATGGCTATGTAACCACAATTATAATATTAATAATAATTTTAATTATAAAAATTTAGTTGTAGTCTTAAGGGCTTGTTCCCGAGTTTTTTTTCAGACTAGTGCCAATAACTCAAATATTTTTTAACCGAAAGTTTTGAAAAAATTTGAGTCAATGTGCAATCACACGATGCACAATACTGTGGACGCGTTTTTTAAAATAATGTACCATTCGCCAGCAAAAAAAAAAAAAAATAATAATAATTTCGTTCATTTTTGCTTATTTTCACGACGAAAAACGTGGTACTTTGGGTAATGAAATCTAAAAAACCATCCTGTATAATTCTACAAAAAAATTCAGCTACAAATTATAACATATAAGTGTCAAAGCTGTGCAACGAAATTTTGATATGATTATTAGGTAGCAATAAAAAAATATATTTTCGAAATCACTGCAAAACTTCGTAACAAGGCCTTAAAGTGTGGAGTCTTTTGCGGCCGTTGTCTGTATCTTTTAGGCTTGCGGGTTGTAGCCGCGTCACTGTCGTATATTCCTAACCGACGTTTCGGAGAGCATCGCAGCATCCATCTTCAGGGTAGAGTTGCAGCAACATGATGGTTACAGTTACTGCTTTGCAACTCTACCCTGAAGATGGATGCTGCGATGCTCTCCGAAACGTCGGGAAGAAACACGACAGTGACGCGGCTACAACCTACAAGCCTAGAAGCTATGCTGTAGTCTGTAGAGGCACTGTACACAATACAACCTAACTCTTTCAATGACATTTCTCCGTACATCTCCGTACACTGTAGCCATGTCCGTCGACTCCGGGAGACTGTGCACTAGAATACCAGAATGGTAAGATGTCAGTCGAATGGCAGGAATGTTCAATAGTCGATAAAATCTGAACTACTCATAATTCGATGGATATTTTTCTACCTAGTAAATATATTACTAGTAAACGTGTTTCGATACAGCACTATTCAGAAGTATGATGTCTATTCAAGTAAAAAATAAAAACTGTTTTTAAAAAGTAAGGTCCTGAAACCATAAAATGTATAAAACTCTAAATGTTTTATTTATGTAAAGATAAATTTTAACTATACACAGAACTCTGTTGTAACAGAATAAAAAAAATCGCGTTATAATGTGAACAAAATAAATATAACTCCAGTAAATCTCTGCAGAGAGGTTATCGGGTATAAAATTATTTTTAGATTAAAGGCTCTGTCACACTGTCAAATTTTTCCTTTCAATCGCTTCAAATAAAGTTGGTGAAATAATGTTTGATAGTAGTGACGTCACAAAAACGTCACAAACGCGGCCATATTTGTTCGAGGATGTTTGATGACTTTCGTTTTCATCCAATATTTGCGAGTTGGACAGGTTGAAAAATTTCTTGGGTGTTGGATGGATCAGCCAATCACAATCAAGCCCTTTATGTACTGAAATATCACGACCTTCAATCGTAGACCATGTTGAATGGGATCGAATATATTACTGTAGTTTTAGATAAAGGCAAAGTAATACAACGTAATTTTAATTAATCGACGAGTTGGATGTTTACCTTAAAGAAATCATTCTAATATTTGCAATGTAGGGCTACTGAGTCCATTCGTTTTTTATTAAAATGCTTAAGGGGCCCGCCTACTTGCCATGAAAGTTTGTGATGTAGAGGTTCAGGAGAATCGTTTTTTCACAGAAAATATTAGTCATGAGATAGTGTGTTTGACATATAAAAGATATTAAGGTACCTCACACTAAGAGTAAATGGTTTCAGTTCTATCAGTTACTTAAGTAATTAGAAAATAGGGCCTTAACATTCAAAATTAGTGCCTTTTCCGGCTTGTGTAATGCCATTATTTTTTGTAATTTTTACTTAAAACCAATTAACCTTAGTAGATATATCCTTTAGCTTTCGATCCCGTGACTGTTTGTACCTTGTAACAACTGAACATTTTGAGAAAATCTTGTTCTTGTGATATGTGTTCTGCGCAAATATGCAGCCAGTGTTGTGGAAAATTGATGGATTCGCGAGACCGAGCCGAGAGGACAACAGAGAGAGCGAGAGACAACCTCCTCCACAACAGGGATTCACCCAATCCCGCTTTTGTAGGGGAAAACTCCACGTCCGTGAGGTCGAATGGCCGCTAAGGCGCTATGTAGGCGGGCCCCTTAAATCTACAAACAAAAAATAGAAAATATTACTATTCGAATTATTGCAGAAAAATTACACTTATTGTTCTTTCGTGAAGTTTTCCTGCTAATCAATATATTTTGCATCATTTACACACTGAATGCTCTTACATTGAAATAACGTGTACAAAATTTTACATTCATTCTAAAAATGACCAAACGCTGGCGTATATGTTACTAGCTCTAACAAAATTTGACAGTGCGACCTGTCTTCAAAAATATTTTATAGTAACCGGCCAGCTTTATTGGACGGAAAAATGTTGGGACTGCATTTCGTTAAATATTCGTCTTCCAACTATATTATAAAATAAGATTAGAGACAAAAATTTGACAGTGGGACAGGGCATTAAAATATCTGTTTTTTTTTTCTAATTTAAATTTGTTTGTTATAAAGCTTTTGATATTATTTCATTGACAATTATACAAATATAAGTTTGACATGTTTATAGATTTTGTGGTTCCAGGCACTTATTTTTCTGAAAACATGTTTTTGTTGTTTACTTGAAAGCAAAGCATGCTACTGACTAGTGTTGTATGAACGGACGTCTACTAATAAAATATCTAATCATTAAAATGTTTACACAGAAGAAACGGCAACGTGGTAGCCATAAATTGTTTTGTCTATATAGACCTCAGCAAAATTGTTTGAAGTAGTTACAAGTTTTTTTTTGTAGTCACCAGAAAACTTAATTGGGAGCAGCAAAATTTTTATGTGGTCACCATAAAACAATTTGGAGGGGTCTATAACGACAAAACATTTTGTGGTAACCAATAAGTAGAGGTACGATTATTTCTTTCACGTATTGATTCTAGGTCAATTTGAATGCCAATAACGTATGCTTCACTACTCCTTGGGTAATTAGACGACACCAGTTTTGACACATCTTTGACGACTGCAAGCCAGTCTTAAATAAGGAAACAAGTCGTGGTGGTAACACGTGTTACGGTTAGAAGCCAATGGATATTGACTTTGGCCAGTGCGTGTATAGGTCTGAGAAGTTTGCGTTGTTACCAGATGAATACGCGAAATACTCTTGCCTCTACCAATAAGGTATTTTTTAATTAAATTTTTTTTTCAGTGTACAAAGAGTTATTATGAGTAGTTCAGATTACATCTTCGATTGAGTATTCCAGCCATTCTCTCGACGTCTTATTCCCTTTCCACGCCCTTAAAGCCTCACTCTTTACTTTTGCAGTGGTTTCGAAAATATATTTTTTAATGCAAATTAATACATAATATATAAAAATTCATTCTTACAGTTTTAACTCTAATATATCATTGTTTGTATCTGAATTTTTCTGTTGCAATACACGAAACGGATTTTTAAATTTTTGCCCCTGAAATATCACACATTTTGTTGTCAAAGTAAGCCAAAATGAAGCAAAATAATTTTTCGCTAGCAAACAATTCATTATTGAAAAAAAAAAAAAAAAAAAAAAAAAGAAGAAGAAGAAGAAGAAAAATTGCTTCGACAAAATTGAAAGGTGTGTATAGTATACTTTTTCAAAGCTTTTGGTTAAAAAAATATTTGAGTTATTTCCAATTGTTTGAAATAAATGAAAGACCATTGCCTTAAATTATCAGGGTACAGCCAAGGTGGTTTTCCTCGTATGCCAATGAACTCGTTGGCTGATTACTGTTTCAAAATAAAATTAAATACTGATTCAGAACTTGCGATGTGGTATATTACACGCACCAGGGGCACACCCAGGAGTATTTTACAGGAGTGTTAGACACGGCCGAAGCTAAGTTTCGTGTCTGCGAAGGATAACAATGGTTGGGGTGGGGGGGTCGCGAACCTGGGTATGTTATGAAGTAACACCGATCCCCCACAATAAAGCGGGGTGGAGGACTGGATTTACGGTATTTCTCCCCCGGGAAAATTGGATTTCAAAATTATTCTATTTGAGAAATTTCTTTCTGTAAGGTAAAAAAAAAGGGGAGGGGTTGTTCTGAGCCTCACAGGGACCCCCCTCCCAAAGTTTTGCTTGATGATTGAGCAATTACAGCATTATAATTTTAAATAATTAAAGTAAAATTTACGCAACATTTGAAAGTAAGACGTTAATACTACATTACAGAAATTTAACTCATATTCAAAAATTAATTACACTCATTTTCGGGGAGGGGAGGGTTTTGAACCCCTAACCACCTCACCCCTCATGGGTGCGCCAATGTCACTGGTACACGTGATATTTCGCGTAACGGATGAATAATGTCAGTTTTAATTGGTCTAACGGTTGTACCGAGTCGCTTCAGTTTTATTTGGAATGAAGTACATATAACTGCAGTTACTGCGAGATATTTACCAAACGTCTATTACCTAAGAACAAATTACAAAAAAAAAAAAAAAAAAAGTACAAATAGCGATATGTTTTTAAATTTTTAAATATGCATTAACGTTAGAACTAATTTGAATACCCAACAAGTATTAATAAGCATTACTTATCAGACAAACATGTTTTTTTTTTTTAAATTAATAACGAATGCGTTTCGTTGAGGTTGAGATAATTTTGACAGCCTGCAAGATGGGGGGAAATAACCATTTATTACGGGTGTCAAGTTAACGAAACGTCTCAAGACCTGAAGTAGTTTTTCATGTCGCCACTACAGTGCGCTAGGTTCTCATGTTTTAGCCGATAGGTGGCAGCACACTACGGACAGATGTATCGATTGTTGCAGTCCTGCTTCTCACGCTTTTGTGTAGACGGCAGCACGAGTACTATGAGTGCAAAATTTGTTACTAATGACGTTCATAATTCGCGTTATTTTCTTGCAGCAGACTATAGACTCCAGATAGCTGTACACTCGTTCGACGTCTGTCGTCGGCAGTAAATGTCGTGGCTTTCTGCGGAGCGTACCACGGGGTGGCTATGCCATTATACTGAGCAGGCGAACACTTGGAGTCTGTGTATTTGAGCCCTTGTTGCACGTGGTCACTGTTGCTCATAAGCATTGTTTCCGCAATAAGAAGCAATAAAGTAGAAACAATACATCCAGTGACAAATATGACGTGTTTAGCTTAGTAAACGTTGATTGGTAAACAACATTTTGCAATTAAATGTGAACTTAACATCACGATTGCGTTTTGAAACACATTTTGCAAATGTGCATTCCATTTTGAGTTTGGTGTTATTTTCTGTGTTTACTAAAACAATAGTACATTTTATTTTGTCCAGACTGCTAATAGAAACAGTTCCACAGACATGCCAATGCATTTATGGATTCGAAACATGTATCTACAATGCCAGCTGTACATATTAAGATAATTTTATACAAATAATTTTGAAAAAATAGTAACACCACCAGATGAAAACAAGGCAAATCTTCCGATAAATTACTGCTAGCGCTCGGCGACAGTAAAGGTAGTCATTTCTCTTGCTGGAGATCATGCGCAGTGTCAAGACCTCTTCCTCATAGATCATGGACAACAATGACGCTATGTCCGCGCAAAACTTGCCTATATCGACGACTTCAAGGAAGTCCAAACATGTTATCTCCTGCGCACTCCTATATCTGTGTTTTGTACAATAATTAAAAGTTCCAGGTTGAATAGCCAACCTCCTGTAAACAGACATGCATAAATGACGTCACATATAGTCTATCACTATCCCATATAACTTTTCCACATGTTTACATTACTCTTCTGAGAAATGTACCTGGCAGTTCCATTGTCTAGAGCTTTAAGAGTTAGTTGGGCCTGGCGCATCAGATGTGATATAGCTAGAGACTGGAAAATTTCGCGTATTGAATGACCTTTAGGCTAGAATCCATTGTACCATAATCTTTACGCAATGATTGTACTATGTACACTCAAGCCACGACTATTTGTCCACTAGCTGCTACTCAGTGGAACAACAGACAATGAACGAATAGTCGGGACTTGAGTATGCATAGTAGGCCTACAACGGATTCTCGCATGCGGGTCACTGAAACCGCGAAATTTTCTGGACTCTAGATATAGCGTGGTACGAAAAGTGTTTTTTCACGTATAACTACTAAACGTGTTTTCAATATGTATGTCTACGAAAAGAAGACACACTTTAAACTACGTCTCTAGTGTTTCATAAATACCGCTAGCTTGTTAAAAACGTAATTACCAAGCTTGTCAAAATTGGTAAAAATGACAATTTTTAGATTACTGTATCTGGAAAACTACCAACCGTAACTGTAAAACAATACGATGGCGACCTGCGTTGCACTTTACCTCATACTTTCCACGAATAAAATAATAGGGTCACTCCTTAAAGTCCTGTTGAAAAACACTTTCTAGGAAAAAACAGCACGCTAGTTTAGTCCTCTGCGCCTAGAGGCGAAGCGGTGTTGAACACACGCACTGGAGTCGACTTATCGCCCTCCCCGTTTTCTTGCTTCAAACGAAAAAAAAAAAAAAAAAATAGGTCCGACTAACTCTTAAGAGGGCGTGGTACATAATTCAACGCTAAAAGCATTAATCTACAACTGTAGGTTTGTTGAAGCCAATTTACGAAAATTAAACAATAGACATCCCAGACAATAGTTTTCGCCAACGTTTTAAACAAAATTGTTTCCAGTGTTACGAACTTCCGAGGCACAATCTCGGACGCCGGAACCTCGTGCATTTAACTGCGGCGCAAGAGATCACGCGTAACGAATTAGTAATTGTGGATAAATATTTACTCATAAAGTTGGTGAATATAATTATCTAGGATTTTCATTGAGTATTTTATCCATATTGGCTTCGAACAAAGCGTAGAAATCAATTGATGTTTTCAGCGTGTATTTATATACCACGCATTCTTGAGCCCAGTCATTGGTGGCTCGTAGGATGTTGGCCGAGTGTTGTAAGACCAATGACGGCGGTTTATCTTTGGCCTATGTGTTAGTGTAAAACGGGGTGAGATTATGACAAGAGGGGTGAAATTGGGACAACACAATTGTGTATATACAATGGCAAGACATACCTATTCTTGCACTCTTTTGTGTATAAACTAACGAATTAGATTTATTCTTCAGGACTATATACTTACGCTTTCATTTTAAATTGTCTGTCGACACAAACTTACCAAATTAGGTTGACACAATCTCACCCCACTTGGCATAATCTCACCCCGTTCTACGGTACAAAATTTAACTGCGCCATATTGCAGCTGCAAAGTTTTATTTGTTGGAAATATATTTTTAACCCCCCACCCAAGCTAAAGTTCACAATTCCCTATATTCGCCTACAATATGTCAGCGTACAATTTGGCCATGTAACAGACGAGCAGATAACAGTCTAGTTCTTTTGCTATGTCATTGTTGTTGCCAGGGAGGGCACGAGTAGCAGAGAACTGTATATGGTTGTGCGCTAGTTGACGCTACAGCCACTGACACGCTGGTATGTTGGTACCTCTTATTACTAGAGACGGGAAATATTCGCGGGTTCACTGACCTTCAGGTTAGCCTCCAAGAATGTCTGAGTATTCAGGTAGACAACAGCTGTTCATTGGCTACTCGCTGACATGGTTAAATGGGTCCACATTTAGTTACATTGTTATAATTGGCTCCTCAACTTCAAGGTGCTGTCAAATAAGTCAACAGCCAACTGTGAAAGCAGCAGGAACTTACAGTTAATTGAATTCTAGCATGTATCTGAAAAAAAAAAACGGGAAATTTTCAAGTCTCTATTTATTACTGACTGCTCACAACACAATAAGTAGCCAATATATGAAGGGCATGGGAAGAGACAGTGGTAACACACAATGTACCACAACTGAGTTATGCACATGTAAAGATAAGGTACAATTTGACTACGAAATTTAATTAAAAACGTCAATCTTTAAAAATTATGATTTAGTTACTGTAGAGTGTATAACCAATGAAAAATAAGCAACTACACAATAATAAAATAATATTTATCACTGTTATATTGGTGTAATCAGCTACGAAAGCGTGGCCTGCAATAGAATCATTTGTGCACTGCGCTGCCGTTTGTGGTTATATTGCTTAATCTCTTATATCGTAGTGTACAGCAAGAGTTTACTATTGCGTTCCAGCATAAAACTCAAACATTTTAAAATTGTGGGTTACCATTGTATTTCCCCATACCCTTCATATATTTCATGGTCATTGGTAGAAATGATGGTTTATCGCGGGAAAACTTGACTGTTTACTGCGTTTTAACCTACGTTCAGCTTATGAAATGCTCACCGGCTTTTCCCTGTACTTGGAGCTGTTACCCTATTTGACTGAGCCAATAAGAGTCGTGCTATTGTAGTAATTAATGCCTGTTATTGGTCTGCAGACAGCTACGTCGTGCCAGACGTATTATACCCAATCATACTTGTTGCAAGGAACCACAGTGTCTTCAAGGGTGTGTTGACACAAACATTTTTCTCTATATGACACCCTCTCTACAGCGGAGCGTTCATAGAAGTGTACAGTTCTCGGCAACTTGCAACCTGCCAACAACCCTCAAGCCGCCACTGCATCCTGGCTTCCTGGAAAGGGGCGGTCTCCGCAATCTTGTGTACAGACACACTTTTCTAAACTGAACCGTCAAAATATTTATAGGCGTTTCACTATAAACCAAGCACTCGGCAGAACTTGTAATTTACTAAAAATATGTTTTAATGGACCAATACATGTTAATCTTTGAGAGTGTTCGAACGTTTACACTTGCTTTTAGTTACATTGAGGTTTTTACATTAAAAATAGTAAAGCTAACTGCAAACCGGGAGAAAGAAAACATTATGCAGTGCTCTTTTTATCGTGAACGGCGTATTATTATACAAGGACAATACAGGAAACAAATAACAAAGACACGAGACCTCTACGCACGAACCGTGTTATTTAATTCCAACTCTCGCTGATATGAGCGTTGTTCCTTCTGCTGTAGCGCATTGTTCTACGAGTACTTTTAGTTTTACGTATTGTATTTTTTATACATTGAAATGTAATCGTGATTTTAGAATATAGACATGCCACTATTAGTTGTTATTTTGAAAAGTAAAATATTTTCAGTAATAATTATAACAACAATAATAATAATACATATAGGCTCTACAAACATGCATGAAATGATTAATAAATGCTATAAGTTAAACAAAATGATCCACAAAAATATTTTAATTAAGTTTTTATTGTACTTGTAAACAAGGGTAGGTGCGGTATTAATAATTTTCAGATACTTAAAAAAAACACAAAATTTAAATTCAGGAAAGTAAATAAAATATTCTCCAAATAAAATCATAACCATCTAATAAACAAACATGAGTTCGAAATTAAAATCAATTCAAAACCCAAGAGATTATTAAAATAAATTGTAAGGATTTTTTAAGCAACACAAGGGCTACATCTCAAAACTGAAAATTGCTGTTAATTGTGCTAAAACGTTGCAACTCCCAGAGATTAGAAAAATTTGGTGTGGGTGATTAATTTTCGTAATGAAATTACCTTTACAAATGGCTAACTATAAAAAATGTAAAGATAACTGGTATCAATCAGCCCACGTGTTTTTTTTTTTTTTTTTTTTTTTTTTTTTTTTTTTTTTTTTTTTTTTTTTTTTTTTTTGGAAATGATATATACTGGGTTCTGAGACATCCTATCGATGTTGAACATAATCAATATTTTGGATATATAAAAACTATTTTCAACGTTTCAGTTCAATTTGCTACAAAAACTATTTCTAATTTTTAAAATATAATTTAAGTTTTTATATTTAGTGTTTAGCCTCAAAACAAAATAGAAATTATATGTAATAATATATTTCAATGTCACGTATTTAAAGAATTTTATTTTAGAACGACATTCTAAGTCGCAGCCAGAGTGTATTATCTTTCGTAACGGGTGAGAATACAAGGTCAAAGCTATGAAATTATTGTATTGTAACTGATTTTTAATACGTGGGCGAAATTTCAAATTGTTCGGACGTCTGAAACTAGACCAAATTGAAAGCTTACTTTGCATTCACACATGCATGTGAAGGTCATAGAAGTGCGTTGGTTCAACTGCTTTCTTCAAAAACCCGCAGAAATATGTCCGCTGTGGTGGTTACCCCTATTTTTGTTTAAGTGGGCGGACGTTATTAAACCCTTTTTGTGCCGTACGATGTAGGAATTGAATAACATTAATAATTGTTTGAAAATAGTGGTTCCATTCCACGTGGTTCTTGATAACTTAATTTAGAAAGGAAACAAATTTTCCGTGTGAGTACACTGTAAAAAAACATCCTAAAATGTTTAGGAAGTAACTAATCTAAACGGAATATGCGACAGTTACCATTCTTCCGCCTTGTAAATATGCAAACATTTACAGTTGTTACAATATAAGTTTGTAACTTCAGTTTACATTTGACTGATTTATAAAAATATTAGGAGTGCTACCATGGATGTCTGGGATACAAATTTACTATACCTATTTTCTTAGTACTCGTATACGCATGGGCGGAAAATTTAGAAACGATTTTTTAGAGTGTAGAGCTAGGCTATGCATTACTGTACGTAAGTTTTACTATTGTTTTCGAATATTCGCCTTTCAAAGGTGAGTTTTTCAAACTCCTGCATAAAATAATAAACTAATTTATAACTGCTTGCTATAGACAACTTTTAATAAATTTACTGTATATCTTTTTAGCTGGTAGTAATTATGTCTATAGTTGTATTCTGGCGATGGCTCCCCCCCTCCGGGTCCAGACTCCAGGGACAATCTCACCCTGACCTCTCAGAACGACCCTAGAGATCATTACACAGGCATTATTCTCAGGGCGGCCTGGAGCTCGTATCGGGCCTGTTTAGGCAGCGCAAACACAATTAGAGGGGAGTTCTGCCAGGTCTGGCGGGAGTTGGAAGCAATTCGACTAATGGTGGAGCGGCGAGGTGACTATCGATTAGTCGCAAACTTCTCAGTGCGACGAGGGACAACTGGTATACAGCCGGAGTTGGAGTTTGTCCGGGTTATAAGAGTAGTTAGTCCTCGAGAGGAAGACAGACTCCAGTTGAGCTCCTATCACTTGGAGGCGATGAGGCATGTGGTGAACGAACAACAATGAGCCTAGAGGCCTCCATCTTCAGTTTTACAGTGGTTTCTGAAATGTTTTTTTTTAACGCGAATTAATACACATATCATAAATTCATCTTACAGTTTTAACACTTGTTTGTAGCTGAATTTTTCTGTTGCAACACACCTAATAGATTTTTAGATTTTTGCCCCTGAATTATCATATATTTTGTTGTCAAAATAAGCCAAAATGAAGCAAAATAAATTTTTCTAGCAAACGGTACATGATTTTTAAAAACGCTCTGCCAAAATTGCGTATCGTATGACTGAACACAGTTTCAAATTTTTCCAATGCATTTGGTTAAAAAAATATTCGAGTTATTTGTAATTGTTTGAAATAAATTAAAGATCATGATCTTAAGGGCGCCGTCTACCCGCGCGTGAGAGGCTCAAAAGCGACGGAGCAGCAAGGTCGACCTTGAAGCGCGCATCAAATGCCGCGTCACATCAACGAGTCAAGCGCTGAACGCCAGCTTCCCGCCGAACGGGTTTTACTATGGGACACTAAGCGATGACCATATAATTTTATTGGTGGAAAGTCTGCAACTAAGTTCAGTGCAGGTCGCAATCTGAGTTTCACAGACATCCGGTTAGTACATTATGAAGTACGGAAGACTGAAAATGCCGTTTTTAGGCATGTTGGAGAGCTTAGAAAAAATATTTTTAATGAGCGTGACGACTTAATAATGAGGTTCCGACCTTGCCTGAAGTTTGTTTTCTTTCGTATACGTTGGCACAATGGGCACACGTGTAATATTTTCGTAGAAAAAACCTGTTTACAAACACGCTGCAACGCATTTGAAGCGTGGGGTAGGCGGCCGCCTTAAGGGGCCTCCCTACTTGCGCTTCAAATGCGTTCAAGCTAGTTACGGCTATTATATTATTTTACGAAACTATTTAAGACACATTACATCTGTATGTCTACGGAAAGTGCGCACATTTCAAACTATGTCCATATAGTTTGATAAATTCGGAACGTTTACTAGATACCTCTTTTTCGGGCTCCTTAAAACAGCCAAAAAAAAAAAAAAAAAAAAAAAAAAAAAAAAAAAAAAAAAAAAAAAAAAAAAAAAAAAACAAAAAAAAAAAAAAAAAAAAAAAAAAAAAAAAAAAAAAAAAAAAAAAAAAAAATAAACACA
>PNEQ01024521.1:0-15032 GCA_003012365.1 Medauroidea extradentata | reverse complement strand
AAAAACAAATATAAAAATTTAATTAAAAAATAAAATTTTAATTAAAAATTGGTTTATTTAATTTTAATGTATATAATGACATTTTAAAATGCAATTATAAAATTATAATTTGAAAACAAGTTTTTAATTTTTTTAATATTAAAAGAATATCTTTTCTTCACAAATTTAGGCAAAAAAACTTAAGAGAAAAAATCCAAGGAGAAAAATTGACAAGAAATAGTATTTCTAATGCTTTAAGTATACACCTTATTTATGAAAATATTTACAAAAATATATAACCAAAAGACCTACATAATTTACATTTAATAAATAATAAAAGTTAGAAATATGACTGTACAATTTACTAACAGAAATAACGTAATTGATTAGGAAGGTGAAGATTTTTACGAAATAAAACTATCTGAAGACTTTATTGAATAATTTCAAAATAAAAAATTGATTGGCGTCATCTTTGTTTTTATCAAGATTTATCCAAACATTTGATTGAAAAATTAAAAGAAAAAGTTGTGAACGAATTCCTGAAATGCAAAAATTATCAGAAAACTTTATAGAAAACAAATTAAATAATGTTAATTGAAGTTAAATTAAAAAAACTAAATTATCAGAATTTTTTAAAAAATTTCAAAATTAATTAGATTGAATTTTTACTCATCGTATCAATAATCATCAAAAAATTCTATAGAAAAGTTTCAAAATAGAGTTAATTAGAAACGTATTTTTATATATCAATAACTAAGCGAAAATCTTATAGAAAAAAAACATAGAAAAAAAGTTCATTGTGAAATGGTTTATAAAGATAAACTTAACTAAGCAAAAATTTTAAAGAAAGATTTCAACATATAGGCTATTTGATAGAAGGTTTGCTTCTGAATATCAAGATAATTCAGAAGAATTTATAAATAATAAAGAAATCAAGTAAATTGGAACTGTATTTCAAAAGGCCAAAAATTTTCGGAAAAATTTGTTGAAGAATTTCAGATAAAAGTAGATTGGAATTTTACCTCAACATATTACGAATAATAAGGAAATATTATAGAGAAGTTAAAAAAAAAAAAAAAAAAAAAGAAAATTGGAATTACATCAATAAGTCAAAAATATTTTATTAAATATTGTCAATATAAAATAGATTGGGAATCTACTTTCAAAGGTAAAAAATTATAAAAAAATTTGATTGAAAATAAAGTAAAGTTGGATTATATGTCTGAAATTCACAGATTACAAGAACATTTTATTGATAAATTAAAAAAATATATATAGCTAATTGGGATCTTATTTATGAATGTCAAGAATTATCAGAATATTTTATTTAAAAATTTTGAAATGGAGTAAATTGGAAACTTATTTCTGAATATCGAAAACAAATCTAAATTGTTATTAAAAAACATAGAAATAAAGTTGATTGGAGGTACAATTTTATATTTCAAAATTTATCAAAAGAATTTTTGGATAAAGTTCCAAAGGATAATTATTTCAAGTTTTGGTGATATAATGATTCTGACTGAAATATAATATGAAGAAAATTTTAGACAGTTCAATTTGGACAGACTAACACATCGAAAAAAATACAATTTTTATTAATGTATCAGGTCTGAAAAAGGGGGTGACCAATTTTTTCAAACCATAATAGATATTTTTCTTTTAAAATCTAGAATAAAGCCATGAAGTTTTTTCTATTAAAATATAAGGGCGTTCCCATAATTTTTTTAAAAGTCTTTTACTGTTGTTGGACGGAGGATCTTGATGACTAAGGAATCGGTAAATCTTTTACTGTCTAGGGACTGTATAAATCTTTTTACTGTTGTAATGAATAAAGTTTTGTGCCTAAAATGTTTTGAGTGTCTCTGGCCTCTAACCGGCAAGTGTCTTCTACTTACGTCGTAGAAACATTTTATGACTATTATTTGACGAAAAAAATTTCATTCACACGGTTGGCCATAAACATGAAACTAACGGGTATTTTTTTTGTAAGTACATTACGCAGTGAAAGCCCAGTACCAGTTCAATTCTTCTCAGACGGTTTAATAAATCCCACGACAAACACACTTCTAGTAAACAAGGGATAAAAAGGAAAGGCATAGAACACGACCCTTGCAGTAAAAAATGTTGTTTTTACTTTATAACAGAACAATGTTTAATTTTATGACATTAAATTATATGTAATATTACGAAAATTATTAATTTTTGTTAATTTTACTTAGAAGGGTGTCATAAAGGCTCACTTTTACTGATTTACATTAGTATAAATAAACAAACTCTATGCATAAGCTCAGTGTGTAACATTATCGGTAAATTAAAAAAAAATAACTATAAAAACAAACAAAAAGCTTTGCTCTAAAGTGCAATATTTATGTGGTAGTCAGCGATACGTACTTAAAACAATAAAATAACTACTTTGAAGCCCGCTAAAACGTAAACTTAATGGGAAGTCTGAAAGTTGAGCAGTAGACATGTTTCGTACAAATATACAATTACAAATTCTCTTTTTCCATCACCATTGAAACCATGCTCTCTTGTTACTACTAACTCAGCAATATAAAATTTTTTACTCCTAAACGAGAGCAGATATCAAATATCTGTTTGGCAGATTTGTTTAAAATCATCTTTTCCATGTTGGCTGATGCAGTTAATACTGTGGTTTTTACTTATTATGTAATTAACGAAATTCTGGTTAGTTGACTTTTTAGTCGAAGCCGGATGATTTCTTGTTTTGATTTTTTTTTAATTAGCTATCACGGTAAAAATCATTCCTAACAAAACTGCCAAACAGATTTTTTATATCTGGTCTCGTTTGAGCTTAATGAAATAACTATCGCAGAATCAGCCTTAACATTTGGGTCTTCATCACGGAGCGTGTACAGTTAATGCAAATGTTATCCATAATATTTCCTGCCACCCAACTCATTTGACCTCCCAAACAAAGATGATCATGAGTCGACTATAACGTCGTAATGGGACAATGTGCTCGGAGCTTAAGCGAGGAACCGCCTAACTCGAGTTTTAACTGCCGGTACAAAGCACCAAGTGGGTTTTCTAGTGGTCCTCCCGGCCGAGACGAAGTAATAAACAGGTCGGGGCGTGATCCACCTCTCAAGAAATAGGTCATCCAATTTCCTTCAGCGTCAAGGTGCACACATTCTAGCCGGAGCGGTTTAATAAGACCAAAATTTTGCGTTACGATGGGCGCGGCAAAGCTACAAAGGAGGGAAATTGAGGGGATGATGTGATTAAACGTTAAACTTTGATGAACAGAAGGAAGGCGTGGACATTAAAGAGGCAAGTTATGGGAGGAACGTTGGGTACAGGAACATCAAAAGAAGGTTTACGACATTCTTGACTTAGCTGAGATCACTCACCAACTTCTTGACCAAAGAACTAAATCTGATTCCCTACGCTATGTTCACACGCGAACACATAAGAATAGTGATTAATTGCATGCAATTTAACTGTGCGATAGGCCTCGATGTAATGTATTAATTTTTGACGTTATTTTGTCGTTTTTTTTTTTCTGGGCTAATAATAATAAGGTAGGCTAAGTCGGAACGTCAGAGCCATTTAACCGTCTTCCGATCAAAGAAGTTGCTTGACACACACTGTTTTGGAGAATTCACTGGCAGAAAAGTTACTCGCATCCCCCCCCCATCTATAGGGACGATGATCTTTGGTGAAAAGATTCCTGCCCCACTTTGTTTCATTGTTTTTCGTGCACGTCTGCAGCTCTGCTTCACAATTATTGGCAGCTTGTCTTTGTACCTAGTCATCTCTCATCTGACTTAGCCGATCAGAGTAAAGTTATCACGTTGCAATACGTACGTGATTTGTTGGTTGAACCTCCAGACACACGCAGCTTAAAACATCCAATCACTTACCATGAAGTACCTAGAGCATAGTCAGTGATTGGCTGTTCTTAACTCTCAGCGTCTAGGGTTCTACCCGCACATCACAGACGTATGGTGTCGCAGTAACCTTGTTCCTGTTGGCACAGTCAAATGAGCCATGCCTGTACAATAATACGTTCTGAAAATAACCGCGAAGCAGAGCTTCATATGTGCACATACGGCATTAAAAAAAAACTGTTGCAGAATTCTTTTCGCGAAAAATCGTGGGCTGTACTAATACCACACATAATTGGTATATCAAATCCATGTATTAAACGTGTGCTCTGAGCAATTATTAGGGCCACGATTTTGTCGCGAAAAGATTTTTGCCCCACTTTGTTTCAGTGACTCACGTGCACATCGGCAGTTCTGTTTCAATGTTATTGGCAGCGTGTCTTTGTGCAGACACGTTTCTCATTTGACTGCACCAATCAGAATAAGATTATTGTGAGTATGTACGTCTATAATTTGCCAAGGCCAGTGAGAGTAAAATCATCCAACCACAGACGATGTAGTAGAGCTGCATGTGTGCACATGACGCATCGAAACTAAATGTTGCAAAATTCTTTTCGCCATAAAATCGTGGCTCTAGCAATTATTGTAGATTTCACTGTATATTTGTGAGTAAACTGTTTCGAAATAGAAATTATGTAAAGTTCAGCTGACAGTAAAGAAATAGACAACTATAAACGTTATGGCAAGTAAATAATTCCTGTACGACTAATTTTTTAAAAAGATATTGTTACACTAAATAATTTTTAATACATTTTAGCACTTGGATAATTCACGCTGGAAAAGACAGCTACAAGATACATAATAAAATGTAGAGAAACATAATAATGTTAAATTAAAATGTTCTTATCAATTAATTACTGCAAAACGACTTCTGTTAAGCCAATACTAATACGTACCTTTTCTTCTACCTTAAATTGCCAGATTATTTACAGTTATACTGGGATGGACGAAAAATGAAGTATTTAGAGAGTGAAACGTCAAAATGAAATACATTTCAATAGGTATTTATTTTTGTTTAAAATACCTTAAGCGGCTTACGGAAACGACTGATTTAACCAGACAATTTTGGTCGATGTGAAGGTAGAGGCACTTGTGTCACGATGTATTTATTCTGCACGTAATAATTTTCTTGTACTGTGCAAACACATCGAGAGTTAGTTTTTTTTTCATCTGATGCAATGTATTTTAATGTGTTTAACTCAGGAAAAAGAAATATATCTGTTAGGATAATCGTTTCAGATATAGTGTTTTCCCCTGACATTTTCGAAAACATTTTAATTTGACACTATATTAGAGAGTGATACTGCCCGCCATTTTGGACTAATAAACTATTCGTCATAAGTAGCATTTCATTGTTTCAAGCTAGTGGCAAGGACATCCAAATAATGTCGTTTCAGGCTGTGATTATTTTAATGATTATTTTGTAATATGCGCATTCACCCAACTGTAACAGAGGTAAACTAAGTGAACTGTCCACGAAAATGCGTATTTTATAATACGCACAAGCACAAAAAAAAAGAGGGCGGAAGGGGGGAACGAAGTAAACGAAGTGGGAGGGAAGGCTGGAAAGATGTAGGGCACACGCGCCAAGACAGTTACCACAAGACTTATGCCCCTCTCCAAAGAGCGGCGAAATGAATTCCTGAATAAATTACGTTTCAGGAAGGAAGGAAGAGATTGTTGTGCAGTTGGTTCTTCCCTTGATGTCCATCTGGGCGCTGCGTCTTCTCTCGTAGCTAGCCCGGCGCCGTCAGAATGTCGGTACAACCCGGTGAAACCAGTATGTACATTACCGTCTGAATACTCGCATGTAGCATAATTACAGATGATAGTTTATCGCGGGAGAACATGACTGTTTGCTGGGTTTCAACGCATGTTCAGCTTACCAGAAGATTACTGGCTTTCGCATGTACGTAGTGCTGTTGCCCTATTTGACTCAGCCAATAACCATCTCGCTATTGTAATATTTGATGCCTAGAGCCACGATTTTATGGCGAAAAGATTTTTGCAACGTTTGGTTTCAACGCATCATGTGCACATCTCCAGCTCTGCTACATTGTTTGTGGTTGGATAATTTTACTCTCACTTGCCTTGGCAAATTACAGACGTACGGAGTCACAATAATCTTATTCTGATTAGTGCAGTCAAATGAGAAACGTGTCTGAGCAAGAACACGCTGCCAATAACTTTGAAGCAGAGTTACCTTTGTGCACGAGAGCCTCTGAAACAAAGTGGGGCAAAAATCTTTTCGCGACAAAATCGTGGCCCTATTGATGCCTTATCATTAAGGACCCCTGTTTTTCGGGAAAATAATTTTGCCCCAGTTTGTTTCAGTGCCTTACGTGCACATCTGCAACTGTGCTTCATGGTTGTTGTCAGCGTGTCTGTGTGAAGAGCCGTGTCTCATTTATCTGAGCTAATGGACGACTTGAAGTACCCGCCCCCTGACGGCACTGCAGGGGAAAAGTACTGTGGGAAACAAAGCTTGTTTACAAACATGCTGATTTGTTAGTTGGTAAATGCAGAAAGCAAAAATGTTGCGCATTCATAAATTTTCACGCAAGGGTAAAAAATAGTAGTTTCTACTTCATGGTTAAGATACGCAAATACATAAGATTATTGTTTACCTGAAAAAAAAAAAAACGGAAAATTCCAAACAAATAATCAATTTTCTTGATGTAATCTCATCTGGGACATTTAAGGACGTTGGACCGGTAAAAATTCAAAATTTTATATTTGTGCCAAACACTGGCCAACTTTTACACATCAGATGACATATCATTTCCCCAAATAAAAAAAAATAGGTCCCATACTTTGAGCATAATCACCTATCATAGTCGCAGAATGGCAGTTACGGTGTAACCAAAATAATAAAAAATAATTATTTTTTCAGAAACAAGTTAATTCATTTTAATTGTTAATGATGAGAGCTACTTCAAGACACTTATGTGAACACAAAGCGACACATTTTTCTATTTTTAAAAAAATTATGAAAATGAGTACATTTTTTTGCATAACTTTGACTTTTGGCTACAAATGAAATTTTCAAAACAAACTTTTGTCAACCATGTCATAAAATGCATTGATACACTGACTATCAGTTACTGTAATTTTGAATTTATTAGTTAATTACTTTTTTTGATTTTGGCTACACCGCAATGGCCATTTTGTGGCTTTGATGAGTGATTATGCAAAAACTATGGGGCCTAATTTTTTTTATTTTGGGAAACGACGTGATAACTGATGTGCAAAAGTTGAACAGTGTTTGGCACAAATATAAAAAAATTAAATTTTACGGGTCCAACGCCCTTAACGCCAAACAGCTAAATAAAGGTGATGTTCGGCTGCGGTATCCATGGAGATAGGAATTGTTTCCCAAACCTGACTGAAGCTCCACCTCTTTTCAAGTCGTCCATTAGAATAACGTTCCTGCATCACCACACGTCTGTGATTTGCCAGTTGAATCCCAAGACACGGAGAGCTAAAATCTCCAATCACTGACCACGAAGCGGCACTGTAGATGTGCACGTAAGGCACCAAAACAAGATGAGGCCAAATTCTTTTCGCGAAAAACAAGGGTCCCTACTTATTATTATAGAGACCGGTTAATTTCGCGTTTTCACTGACGTGTAGGCTAGCCTCCAAGAACATATGTGTAATCAAGCAGACGTTATCTGCTCTGTGGATGCTCGATGACATGGTGACAAGGGCCTGCATTTGTTGCTTCTTTTCTATTAGGTAAGCGACTTACGCAAGTTGTCAAATAAGTCACGGCCCAATTGCGAAAGTGGCACGAACTTACAGTTGCTGGAATTCTACCTTTTATCCAAAAGAAAACACGAATTTTTCAGGTTTATACTTACTATTGTCTGCATCACGGTCGTAGAAGAACAGGCCTGGACACTCGCCTGGAAACTTGACCCCCTTGTTGTTTGGCTGCAGTTCACCAAGTTCCCGAGAACATTGTGTTTTATTGGCTCTTCAGTTAGGGCGGTCGGACTCAAGTTCCGCCCACTTCCTTTCCACTAAGATAAACAATTTATCAAAACGTATTTTTTTATCAATTTAAGAAATACTTCCTTCGCTCAAAAATTTAAGAAAAGGCTCCAGCAATCTTTATTGACTTTACACATTTAACAATGGAAAAAGTTGTCGGAGTTTGAGTACGACCTCCCTAACTGAAGCGCCAATAAAACACAACATTCTCGGTAACTTGACGAACTACAGCCAAACAACAAGGGGGTCATGCAAAATACATTGTTAGATAGGCGAGTGTCCAGACCTGTTCTTCTACGACCGTGATCTGCAGACAGCTACGTTTTGTCAGACGTATATCACCCAATCATAAATGTCACAAGAAACTACAGCGTTTTCAAGGGCATGTTGGCTCAAAAATTTTTCGCGATATACTATCATTTCTAATCATAACTATACGGACCTTAACAATTCGCGTTTTCTTTTGAACACAAGCTAGAGTTTAAAAAATGGTACATGTCGCTTTCAAAATATCTGCCTAGCTCATTTGACGAATACTGGAAGGCTGTGAGCCGATAATAATGTAGCAACTTAATGTACTTCTACACTCTCAAAAATTTCCGTTAAGTCACAGAAATATTTCCAGAAAATTACTGTAACTATACGGAATGGCTTCCATATTATTTTTCTTTATGGAAGTTTGTTCGTACTATCAGTTTACAGATGCTTGGCCGAAAATGTCCCGTAAATTCACGGAAATGTGTTCATAGAATGCTGAACTACATTTTATTAAGCTTCTTTTAAAAATGGTGTTAATGTGCATTATGGCCCTTTAGGTAATGTGCATTCACAGTGGCGCGAAGAGAAAACAAGGCAAGATAAGTGAAGTGCTGTTCCTTTGTTGTCCACGCTCTTCTGCGAAGAGAAGAGATGTGGAGCGACGAGCAATACAGCCGAGGACTCGTATCGCGCTTGTGCGAAGGATAGGCGAAGGGAGGATAATAGAAGATGTGCGTGCCGCACGAATAGTCTGGAAGTAAAGCGACTAAGCGAGTGGCTAGTGCGAGCCGACTCGCTCATCTTCGTCGTGGTCGGCGGGCTGCAGGAGAAGCGATGCGGCTTCCTCAGAAAACTTCGGCCAGTCCGCTTACTACATTCACCACTCGCTCGCTTGTCGTCCAGACAGTTAGCGCAGCACGCACACCTTCTATTCTCGCTTATCCTATCCTGCAAGGTCCGGCAAAGCATGCCACTACTTAAAACTTATCACAGCTGAAAAAAAAATCGCAACTCCTGTGTGCGTTTAGCGCCAGTGGTCGTGCACCTTTAAAGTTATTTATCCGTAGAGAGAAACATCTTATCCTCATAATGGTTCTAGTTAATTTCTGTAACATAAGCATGTAAAACAGAACGTTAGTCTTTTACCACTGAATGAGTGAGTGAGTGAGATATTTTGGTCAGCGCTTAACATCGATGTCTTTAGCGCTGGTGAGGATGACATGATTCGAGTATGGAGCAGCGCCGGAATAAACGTGCGGGTGAAACGGGAGATCTCCGAGAAAACCCGCCGACCAGCGGCATCGTCTGGCACGATACCCACATGCGAAAATCCGGGGACCGGGGAATCGAACCCGGATCGCCTTGGTGGTAGGCGAGAGGTCTGACCTCTCGGCCACCGCGGCCCCCACCACTGAATGAAACTCGCTCATTGACTATCGGGTCAATGTGGCTCAGTGTTTGAGCGTCAGTCTAGTAAAGCTCGTAGCTTCGAATCCCCGTCAAATCCGGGAGATTTTTCATGTTACCATGTGTTCAGGATCTCGAGAAAAGATATCAAAGAAGAAAAAATAGTTTTTTATTGGAATTACAGAAATTTAAGACAGTTACAAAGTAGATATCCGCTACTAATAGCTACTCGCTGACGCAGTGATACCTAGAGATCTGTAATATTATCTTTTTGTTATGAACACAAGCTATAATGGAAACAAATATACGTTTTAGTGATTTTCGCAATTGCCTGTTGACTTATCTGACACTCGCTGGACCAATAATAAAGAATCTACTAATTTCAAGCATAACTATACGGTATCACTGTGTCAGAAAAAATACAATGAGCAGCTGACGTCAGCTTCAGTACACATATATACTTGCAGACTAACCTTCAGGTCAGTGCACTCACGAATTTTTCCTGTTTCTATTGATAACACAATAGTAAGCTGCTTGCAAATAAAAGTCAACAAATTTCACAAATTAACCATCTGTATTGAAATTTATCTTGTGAAAATGTACTGTACAATCAATATTGTAACAGTGGAAATGATGGAAAATTTCTGGAAAACGTGTGTGAATTATGTCGATAATACCTCTACAAGCGTTTTACATGAGAGGTGTTGTTACATTTAACTTCAAGCAAGATCGACAGTAATACACGGGTAAAGAATCATTCAGAAAAATGCAGGATGTTTGGGAATGAATGGTCGTAAATCACATGGGTGGTAGGCAAAGCGAAACCAAACATTATTTGTTGGAGAACATTTGTTCGGAAATAACACCATGCAAAGATGTAGGGGCAAACACTAGTGCGCAAAGTCTCCAAAAAGTAAGTTTTCTTTTCAAGGTGTCTACCACCCGTGTGATTTACGATCATTCGTTCCCGAACAATCTGTATAAATACACGTAAGTAACTCCTGAGATTGTAATAGTTCGAATTGTTATCATATTTTTTAAGTACACATCACAGATGCTGGTTGAAAACTCATGTGAACACCTGCCGTGCGACTAGGAGAGGATAAAGTCGCGGTCGTTCGCCATTGTCTTCCGATAACACAACACGGAGAGATGACTGTAAATTATACCTCTCTGGTCAGGAATCGAACCCAGAACCCTTGTCTCACAAGTCAGGAACGCTTGCCACTTAACCAAGTAGTCAGACGAATGTTTATAGTGTTGTATTTTACTGTGATTGTCATTCGTTCTACAATTTTGACCATATATTTAATTTAGTTCCAAAGTTCCGTTAAGGTCCCTCTTTGCCATGCATCTATAGCAATAATAGTTTTTTAATGCCTGAAACAGAACAATGATGCTCTTTCGTAGTTAAATGCAATTCCAATTATGGCAGTCGTAAAACATAACAATCCACATAACATCAGTGACATCACATCATAAGTCAATTCAGCTTAATTCATGAACAGTAGTTTCTAATAATATTAAATGTTTTATCATTAGCCATGTAAGTTCTTGACAATTTTAGAACTTGTTAGTGTGTATTCGGTTTTATCAAAACTTCTTTAAGCAGTTTATACAATAGGAACAATATGCTCGCGCTGTGCACAATTAGAAGAAGGCATTTGTCCGAAACAAAATTGACATAATGTGTTCAATATACGATGCAAATACAGGTGAACATTTAACATTAATGATTTTTTTATTCGAACCTCTGTAGTTCATTAATTAACACAAACGCGTAGTGTAACATGACTTGCCATATTACAGCTTGAAGATAAACTTAAGCGTATTGTACTATTTCAAGTTTGAAGTTGTATGGCTGTCCATTAAATAATATTGATGGAAAGTCTTACACACGGACAACACGCAGAAAGAAACGTTAGATATATGTCAGTTAAAAATATACCATATACCAATAACTAGACTTAAGGAAACAATTGAAAACTGTATTCCCCACGTTTAGTTCGTGTTGTTATTGCAGATCTGCCAGGTGCAGTCTCAAAGATTGTCGTAAACAAAGTGCATAAAATCAGATTTGCAATGAGTGTTAGTTACAAACGTTATTCTTTATGAAAAATTTAAATAATTATCATTATCGTGTTATTCTGCACCCGAACAGCAAGCTGACGCTTAAAGACTTCTAATAAAAAACTCCGAAAGGAATATGTACGCACACACGTAATAAAAATTATTTCAATAGACAGAGTTTTTGTTACATTTATCGTCGTCTGGAGATTAATTATAATAGGACGTCTTTTGTTACCGTATAATTAATTTTGCGAGCCATTGTCTTCGATCGTTCTATTAAATTCAGAGTATCTCATTCTAGGCTTAAAGAAAGTTGACTAAGAATTCCTTAGAAAATATTTTCACGAATAGCAGAGAACTTCAAGGCTTCATGAAAGGATAGAAAGACCCGATAAGTTGCCTGGACCTAAACAAAACAATTGGGATAAGACGAATAAGACTGCGAGTTTATAAATACGATTGCCACATCATGGTTCCTATTGTTTCAAAAAACGTGGTTTAGACAAAATTAAATGCAAAATCGATAATTGATGTTTTATAGTTTCTGTGTTAACGTGTGCGAAAAAAATCTCATCAAAAAAGCCGCCGGTTGTTGGATTTTAAAAATAATATTTTGATCTAACGCAAAATTAAGCCGGATTTTATGTGTCCTGACACAGCGAGCGGTGTCGTGAATCTCTTTGTGTACATATTTTTTCTTTCAAACAACTGAATGTATGACTTCAGCGTAATAAATCTCACCTCGTACATATTATTTACTTGATTACATGCGTTATAAATCAAAGGCGATTTTTAAGTAGATCGTAGTGTGCTTATCCAGCGTACAGGGGGTGAAATCGTCAAAAACATAAATTCTCAAGTGTGTTATCTGTATATATAAAAGAGAACCCTGACTGACTGAATGGTTGACTGACTGACATATCAAACTGCAGCGAAAACTGCTGGGCCTATAAATGTGAAATTGTTTGTGTGCGTTCCCTTTAGGTCGTGGGTGAGCACCAAGAAGAATATTTTATTTTTAATTCGTCCCCTAAGGGGGTGAAAGGGGGTAAAATGTGTTTTGTTAGATTTGTTTACGTAGCTCGAACCCGACGGCCTGTCGTCGTGACTTTTACTTCAATAGGTCAATCATAAAAAAGCATATTAGACAATTTAAAGGTTTTCCGAAATTCAACTTTTTAACGGGTTAAAAAACCTGACATGTGTTTTAGATTAATTATCGATACATATCGAACCTTTTGTGATACATAGTAGTTTTTTACTTCAAAGTGATGCTGTTGTAATTACCTAAATATCAGTTTTTCAATTTTCCGGAATTCGACTCCCAAAGAGTAAAGAGAGGGGAAATGCGTTTGACACTCGTGTACACATCTTTGAAAGAACTGTGCAATGGGAGTGCATGACTGGATTTATTTACTTGGACATACTCCATTGCGAAATAAATGACTGTCAAAAGAAAACTAAAAATAAGTATTATTTTTAGTTTTCTTTTGACAGTCATTTATTTCGCAATGGAGTATGTCCAAGTAAATAAATCCAGACTCGTGTACACAGTGTTGCCTACACACTAGGCTCTGTGCCACCACGCCATAACTTCACGTGCGTTCTGCACGAAAACTATGAGTCCTAGATAGTCGCTACAACAGGACCTTTTTTATTACTGAGCTCACATTACCCATTAATTCACCATTAAATGTTAACTTATGCTTGCGTTAAAAAGTTGTCAGCAATTTAAGGAAGGCCACCCCTTTTATTTCGTAAGGGCTGAATGCATGAACAGGCGTTTACTGTTAGTTTGTCAGCCGTATTGTCATGAAGTAATATCTTGAGTTTTGTCAGTTTACGTTGATTAGTGTTCGGTTTAAATACTACAAAAATATATGTATAATTCTACAAACATCATCCTTAATTCATTTGTTCACAAACAGCATTTAAAAATTATATAAAATATAAAAATATTTGATAGCTAACTCAAGTACAAAAAATATTGCATAAGCATGACTAGCTGTTCAATAAACGAAATATTCATAATTTACAAATTTAACTTCTAATAACATATCACCTAGAAAAACCCAAAAAATATTTTAGACACAATATTACAATAATGAAAAAAAATTATGACAATATGTATTTCTCAAGCTAGCTTCAATTAAGGAGGTCACTTATTTTCTGACAGTACAAAACATACGGCACAAAAAACTCTGGGAACTCACAACCTGCAAAAATTATTTAAATTTTAAAGTTAATTTCTTTGCAAACATCTGCAAACACGAGTGAAGATAAAAATGTATCCAGGCGCTGCAAAAACTGTCATAAATAGTAAGAGAACTTAACTTCCTACCCCCAAACAACTGGCATAACTCGGTAGCTTCAATTTGAACCAAAGTACACAAATATCAATACCATATTATTATTATTTATGTTACTACGCAACCTAAAACGCCTAACATCATAGCCACTTCGTGCCTACCATAATTGTACCATACTTAACTTAAAACTATCAGCATCATTCCCCAAGTCTGTCTACCCCACCCAGCAAAAATCATGTCGTATATAGCACTCCTTTAATTCCTCTACTTTCTCAGGAAGGTGGTGGGATCCAAATTTAAAAGAAAGTCGGTTGAAAACCAACCTCGAGGATTGGTAATAGGAGCTCAGACGACCAGAAACTTCACCAACATTACCTATACTCCATTTCATATAAGTTTGGATAAATTTGACAGCACCTCATGGGCAATAATTTGTAATATTTTGTTATTTCTGTCACTACACAGGGCAAACTTTGCAGTACAAATGCTGAAATGAACATCTCAGGTTCATTTTAGATCTAAAAAATGTCTTGCATTGTGCAACGAATCACAAAATACTGAAAATTAGTGCCCATAAGTTGCTGTCAAATTTATCCAAACTTATATGAAACAGAGTATAGCAACACTGTTAAGTTTCCTTCCTCTGCTGCATCGCCATTTCATCTCTCTGCCGACGTCACGGCGAAAGTCAAACAACACGTTGTCTATGAGCCCTGAAGCACGTCGGGAATTGCAAAAGTACGTCATTATTAAAATTCACTTAATGTTTAAACGTCTGTCTACTTCATGTGAATCCTAGCCTCCGCACACAAACACCAGGTAAACATACAGTGAACCATAATATTCGGTAGGCGAGAATATGTCCATTTGTTTTTCACTTGGGAAAATAATACGTCGTAAACATGTAAGGTTTTTTTCTTCTTAAGGTTATGACAAGTCCTCTATCTATTTACCTTACAGTTAATTTGAGGGCTAATTTAAAAAGCAAGAGAAAATACAGTCGTTGTCTGAGAACACAGTTTGTGCCTCAGTGGAGTTAAACATGCCCGATTCCCAGAGAGCAATAACACGAGGTTTCTTTTAATTATAATTTTAATTGACC
>PNEQ01024520.1:0-41191 GCA_003012365.1 Medauroidea extradentata | reverse complement strand
TTGAAACATATTCCAAAGTCTGTGTAAATATATGTTGAAAGAGTTAAACCGTTTAGAATGCTGCGTAAGAAGGCGGCAACCAGTGAAATCGAACGTAGCTCCGTCGCTAGCGCGCCGCGAGCAGAATTCAAGCCGGTTGCGGGTGGGTAGGCAGCCCACTTGCCAGTTCTGTGTTGAATCGAAACACACTGTACATATGCTTACATACATTCGTATGCATCTTAAATGTTGATTTAGGGACTACTTACAATGCGGAGAGAATATTTGAAAGTCAATTTAAGGCAAAACGTATCGAGAAGCACATTTTAATTAAATATTTTCGTGCTGGTCACTATTGACATCGTGACCAGAGCTTTTTCCCTCCCACCAAGGTGATACGTGTTCGACCCCTCGGCAGGGTCGGTCCCCGATTTTTTGCATGTGTGAAATGTGGCAAACGTTTCCGTTATCCAGCAAGATTTTTCTTTATGGGAAACCCCCACTTCCCCGGCACTTCGCGTTTCGTCGCTTTTCAATTGGGGGCTTCATATAGTGTCATCTATCAGGGTTCAGTATACAGACGCCTACTGTGATGTTCTGCCATCGAATACAGTTTCCATGCGATATTTTAGGGGAATAGAGCACGACTGTTTTGCATTTTCAATATTTTCCACGTAACTAGTTTTCGAGAAGGCTAACTACCCACTTTTGTAACCTTTCGTACCCTGAATATTATTCTCCTTCTCAATTTACAGTGTTAGATAGTAAATTACCTTAATATTGTGTTAAATTTCTTGGGATATATTAAATATTATGCTATTTATTATTTTCGAGCAAATATCAGACAATATTTATTATCTAGCTGTACAATGCAAAAATTATATAAAGTAATGTAAAAAAAATTGTGATACGCCTTTTTGAAAACTTGTACAGGGAAAATGCTGTAATTTAAAGCCTGCCGTCGGCCATCGCCCTTAAATTTTTTTTTAAATTATTTATCAGTGAACTCTATTGAATCAATTCAAGCACTTTATCCAATTTTGTCGATGAAGTCGTAAAAAAACGTCGACTAGACGGGAGTGTGAAGTGCGTAGAAAATTTTTCATTCTGCAAAAATGAAATATGCCATGTTATTATGTAATTCTTATTTTACAGCTTAAATGTTTTTTTTTTTATGTGGGCTAGATTGTTGTTATGAGAAACTTATTAATTCCCGGGTTGACAATTAAATTATAAGTAAATTGAAAATAAACACAGTGTCTCTGTTTCTTGATCATTGGTATTTGCGATTCAATTTTACGACGTTGGCCATTCTATTCATAGAATATGGGCTCTTATAAGAAATGATTTTTTTTTTGTCTTTTAAACATGACTAAGTTAAGTTTGTTGACCCGAATTTATCCTTACCAGCTTTGTCCTGTGTTCGTAATGATAAATCACATGTTCTACAGAAAATCAAGAAACAAATGGATGGTAAGATTGTTGTAATTAACTTCGTAAAGGATATTCAGTTTTTTTTTATATTTGACGGTATACTTGAGAGTGACTTAAAAGAATGCAAAAATCTTTGTGTAACTGAAAGTCCGTTACACCGTACGATTATTTTTTGTGAAATTGTGTAGAGTAAGAAATAAATTTTGTAATATTTATGCCAAATACTGCTTCTACATATTGTGGTGTCAGTGAGTTGTAATTGGTTATAAAGAAAACAGTATTATTACTGTTATACTAATTTCACATTTATTTCGCGTTGGCGATTCGGCACAGATGTTTTGGAAACATCACGGACGGCTTAACCCACAGTAGTGAAAATATTGTTGCCGTAAAATATTTTAATGATATATTTTTTTTTAAGTTTTTTCTTTGCATTTGCAGACAATATTGAGCTCCGATATTTCCATGATATTTTAGTACGGAGTACTTTTGCATCATATTCTTAGGTCGTTGAGTAGCACGTTCGCGTCCTAGTTTCAACTACGCAGCCGATATATTGTCACTCACCCCTCCTCCCTCTTCATGACATTTGGCCAGCAACAATTTTCGTATATTATATGTGTATCACTATCATACTTTCATTAACGAGTAAACTTTGAGTACATAGCGTGACATCAGGAAATAATATGACATACTTTTTATATGTTTTAAATATAAATTGAAATAAATAGTTCAGTATTTCATAATACTACAATTGGCACTGCTTACAGCTTAAATTTAAATGCATGAAATATCAATATCAGTTCGCATTATTTCAGAAATTGTAACAAGTTTTCAGAATTACGTAAACTTATTTCCTCGCATTTGTATGTCACCAATGTTTCAAAACAGCTATACATTTTTTTAATGTGGTAATTGTTTTGATCGGTTGACTTTATTCGACAAATTTGCTTTGTAATAGTTAAATGCAAGGAAAACATTATCATACGACCTACATGCATTTAAATTAAAAGTAATGTTTTTACTGGATACTACAGTTTATTGTGTTTACACCGGGTGACCTTATTTTTAATACATGGGATATTTCCTCACATCATTTACCACAATAGGTCCAAATGCATGTAAAATATTTCACGGGTGAGCAATCTCCTTTACCAGCCTGTAAGAAATAATGTGTAGACACACAAATACACACACATATATATTTGCTCACACACACACTCCCGGTCCGTTTGAATTAAATCTATCACACACTCCTTTTCAGAACTAATTATAATTAAGGTAATATTTAGTTATATACCTATAACTTTTAAATGCCCTTAAATGTCTTTGTTTATTTATATAAATGTTATACACACAATTTCAAGTTAATAGTATTTTATTTTGATAAATTAAAGATGGAGGTATGTATTCATTATTTTTCTCGGTGATAAAGCATTTCCTGTAGGCCCTATTGATTCTAGTAATTTGATTTGTTTTATATAAAACCAATTTGTTTGATTAAATTTTCTAGTGATCCGATGCAGTCATGCGGAACTTTAGAAGTTTTTTTGAAAAGAGTGCCACATACACTGCGTAAAATCTTACATTACTCATACGAGTTCTTAAATGGTAAACAAATTATTCCGTTTAGTAAGGAACTTTTTCAAACAATGTAGTCATGAGAATCGGCAAGGGCATGTGAATAAGTGTAGCGTCCTGCGTCATCTATTGTTGGCCGATAGTTATATAGCACGGTCTAGTTGTTTACAGACGAATCACAGACGTCCAGTAGTAGTGCACAAGGTTTGTCATTGGCCCAGTCAAATAGGGACTCAACAGTAACGAAATCAAAGAATTGGAAATGAATACATTACATTGAAGCCTAACAGTCAACTTTTCCCGCGATGAATCACCTTCTCTAAATATGGCCTTTTCGGGACAAATTCTGAAAAACACATATAGGATTTTATGCGAATTAGTTCGAAATTATAATGTTTTACGGGAAAAGCTATGCACTTTACCTATTGATCTGAAATATTTTGCTGTAAAGTGCGCTGTTTTTATTATTTAATATTTTTTCGGGGACGAATTCCGGAAAAAGAAGAAAAAGTTTTAAGCGGATTTTCGTGAATTGTGGATATGTTATGGTAAATGCAATGCTCTTTAATTTTTCTCTCTACACGTTTTCTCGTGAGATTCACTGTTTTCAACTTTTTTCGGGACAAATTCCGGAAAAAAAGTAAATACCGGAAAGTGGATTTCGGTGGATTTTGGATATGTTATTCTACGAATATTTCTGCAGATTTTGACGTAAAAAAACCTTTTCTTGCAATTTGTCCATAAATCGACCCCTTTATCTCGTATCTTTCTTGAACTAGAAACCGACCCCTCTGGCTAACGATACCCGAGGGAGGGTGGCGTAACGTCAAAAAATCAGTCCGCGCGGTCTTGCCTGTGCCTGGCGAATGGAGCGTAGAGCAAAATAATACGGTCAGTTTGTCATGTTTTTTGTCTTTTTCCTCATCGCGATTTGGCCCGGCTCTATATATTAACAAGTAAGTACATATTATTTTTTTTTTTAAATTACTATTTCTTACAAAGCGAGAGCTATGAATTAACTGTTAATATAGCCTACTGTGTTTGCCTAGCCTGATAAGGCTAGCTCATTCAAAATTTCTCACAACGTCGGCGTTAATTTATCGTTGCCTCAATTATTTTCTGAAAAATCTTTTCTACCGTCCATGTTAGCATAATCATACATGTAAGGTTAATGAAATAAGTATCAGTACTTAGTTACAAAATTTGCAGCAAGAAGTTTTATTTCTTAAAAATAAGGCAAACGCACTACAGTAAGAATTTAAGGACAAAGATTCAGCAAAAGGAAATAAAAACTATATGCGCGCAGTTAATGCAAAAGTTGTTGCTCAGGTACATAAAATCATAGAAACTGTTTTTACAGTTCAGCAAATAGAATGAATTCTGAAAAAAGGGCAAGCAAGATGGAAAGACAGTGACATTGCAGCAACAATAACATTGCGTTCAGTTTCCCGAAAAGCGTATATTTGCCTTTGAAACAGTTGGGATTTCGTTACCTGGATTGTTTACTCTGAGGAAATGTACAAGGAACATGTGTCAACCTGATAAAAAAAATCGAAAACGATTAGTTTACTGGAAAATTCGACGGTTTTCTCGTTTAATGAAAATAATATCTGCTCTCGACTTTGCTACGACAAACAGAAGATCGAGCGTTAGGACCTTAAAGAATGGTATAAGTAGCAATGACCAGAAAAGTGTACGTCAAAAAGTAAAATATGCCACGTAGTTTCTCACCATATGGCAACACTTATATTTTGAAATCAAGATTTCTTAATGACTACAAAAATTCTTCGCACAGCGCATTTGATGTGCATGCAGAGCAACAGAATAATAGTTTTAATTAAACTAAAAGTGTTACTGCAGGTATGAGAATTTCCGAAAAAAGTGATAATGCCATCCCAAAAAGATATTTTAATTTCCATGTTATCATTCATGGAAACGTGTAGCTACTTGCTAAAAACTGAAATGCTGTAGTTTATTATGACAAGTTGCATAAATTAGAAAATATGTTCTCTAGAATACGGAACATTGGATACACATATGACAATCCAACACCAACAGATTTCAAGTAATGACCGAGAATGCTTGTGTTAGGGAATTAAATACCAAAATATGGTTCATCAGCTGTTCTTACCGAACATGAAAAAAAATCAACTATATCTAACTAGCCAGATGTTTGTCAGAGTGGTTAAAAATGCCGAAACAGAGACATTGTGAGCGTAAACCGTGACATAGACAATCGTAAAACATCTCAGAATAACAAGGGCTTGGCTGAAATTTCAATACAAGATAAAGAAGTACCGAGATACAGCGCGGGTTATGTAGCTAAATTTTCCAACAAATGTTCTAAATTATTTCGTTCAGTTCAAATATTTCTTGTCTTTCTCGCCAGATGGAAGCACTTCACAGGGGACTTGTAGTCAACCTAACACATCGTTACTTACATTTGATTTTATGTCTACATTTCGTGAACCAGTTTACCAAACTGCAATATTATTGCTTATAAAATTCATTTAAATGCAACAGTATGATACTGTGTCGTACTTTTGTTTCAAATCGTTGGTTAAAGTGTCTAAATTTGCTAATGAAATTACATAACAAAAAATTATGAAAAAATGCATTTACATTAGCAGGTAAAATGCATCAGTAAACTATTTCAAACAACTGTTTTTAAAAACCGAATGTGACACGCAATTTTTCGTACTTTAATCTAGCAAGTGAATGCAGTAATTAGTAAAAATTTTTATTCTGATTCTTGCTGTAATGGCTGCAAAATTAGTATGCAAAGTTCGTTTTAAGTGTCAAAACATATATTAAATTTTTTTTAAAATTATGTTTCTCCAATACTTGTCATTTATGTTTACTACAAAATAAATAATTTCAAGTTCATTTTAACATTATTTATTTAGGGAATAATCCCCTTACACGCAACACTACAAAAGGGCAGTAACCAGGAAATAAGTCGGCGGTGGTCTATGTAAAAGAACTATCCTTGCAAGTCATCCATCTGGAGCATTTTCGGGAAACCAAGGAAAGATGAAATCAGCAACGCCGGAACTGGGTGTAGAACCTGGATCCTCCCCAATTAAATTCAACCGCGATAGATAAATAAATAAATAAATAAATGTGTGTATGTATGTATGTATATGTATGTTTATGGACTCCAAAACGGCTGGAGCCAATTTTATGGTGATCCTGTGAAGTTTGGTAGCGATCAATTAACTTTTTTTTTTTTTTTTTTGCTTTTTGTCAATTTTCTGACTTTTCCCTACAAATTAATCAACAAATAATAATTAATTAATTAAGTAGGAGCGACATTTGGAAGTGTGCGTGCGGCATGTCAAAGTACAATAAATAAACTTCAATTATTGGCTTAGTGCTTGCTACCCGGGTTGCTAGTAAGCTTCAAAAATGTTGCTAAATAGGCTAATTTTAAGAGGTATACTTGCGTAAAGCTAGCTTTCTTTGGCTGTTCTGCTAACGTGAATTAATTTCAAAAAATAAAAATAGGAGTCCGAACAGGAGAGCACGACTTGACGAGAGGTGTGCCAAAGCGTTCACAACGAGATAGAGCTTCCAGTTTTATTTTTTATCCTTCAACAGCTGCTGTAGTATAGCAGTGAACCAAGCACGGATACCCACAACACCTATACAAACAGTACGAAGCACGAGGCATCCCCTCCCCCCTTAGATTTTATAAATTTCACATTTCAAACGAGTGTGATTCCTCACACCCACGGCACTCCCTTCACAATCTCTTTCTGTTTGGTTATGTATGTTCATTCAAAACAATACTATCGAACTGAACACGTATTTGACAAGAATAGAATGATTAAAACACTTCAATTTATTTATCAGCTGAGTTACTTAACATCTTCGAAATTTAGCAGCACACTTGCAGTGTTTTATCGTTTTTCCTGTAAAGGAAAGTTGGCTTATGAGATCACTTTCCAGCTTGTATATATGGGGAACTGTGTGTGTCTATGTGATTCCACCGTTAAAAACTTTAAAACCCGTGAACAGAATTTAATAAAACTTTATACACACAATGTACTTGGTAACCTGACGTGACTTTTGTGTATTTTGACCATGCAATGTAAATATTTTTTGGAATTCCAACACCTGTTGCCCTGACATAGTGCCGAACGACTCAGCAGGTTGTGCGATGTCTTATTAACTATACCTGCGCGACGAATGCCAATGTCACAGGGAAAATAATTATCAGTGTACAATACATCGATCCTCCCTTAGTGCGACCTTTCTTTTTTGTCAGTATGAAATGTACTCTTTGGTTGCTACAGTGTATCACTGCAATATCAACTTGTACAGGGGTGGCAGCAGGTGTTCGCCATTATGAGGTCCAAGAGTCAAATTTGAGAAACAATGAAAGAAATTGTGTGCAATATACAAGTTTTAAATTTAAATTAGTTGTCTATTAGCAGATATTTCAGTAGCACATAATTCTACTGAGCATGTGAGAGTAAACAATCAGTGTTTTTTTTTTCTTATTTCTCCCTTACACTCTGCACACTGTAAAATAATTGCACTTTTACAAAGAAAATCTTTGGAAACCTAGTTTCCAAAGAAATTCCTTGTAAAACTACAAAGGTTGTCTTTGTAAGAAAATGCCCAGTGTATCAAACAGTGGTGAATAGACAATAGTTGAACTTAATGTCAGTCTTATCCATCAACATTATAATATTAAAAAATAGAATGCAGTAGAACATAATAGTTTATTTATATTCTAGCAATAAAAACCTAATTTATTTCAATAATTATTGTAATTAAATTAAATTCGTATTGAAATAAGTACTGGTATTATTGCAGGGTATTATTAAATAGATACCCCATTGTCTTTTTTCTACTTTTTAAATGAAGAAAATGTGGTTGCTTCGATTATAAAATTATATATTCTGTACCTATCCTCTGTATGGTTGTAACTACAAAGAGAAAATATGAATTTTTAAATTCTCATTCTATTTTAATGACACCTAATTTATGTATTATTTGCCTATTAAATAAATAATTCATTAAATAAATTTGACAGTCAAAGGATAAATTTCACGGAGATGTTTTAACTCGAACACGCAACACGCTATATGTACTACGCATATTTCTTCTTGACCAACTTCTTTTCGGTGCTACCTGATTCTAGTTTATTTCTATATATTCAATGTACGGCAAGTTCTGTGATAATATAATTTTTTTTTAAATATGCACTAAATATGAAAATTCACTTCATTCCAGATAAGTGCTCTACACAATATGCGATTTTGTAAAACTATGTAATTTCCGCGAAACTTTGATTTTGCTAGACTACAACTTTTTCTATGTTGTTTTACAAAGAAAATCCTTGTAATTTTATAAATAAATTATTTGACAAGGAAAATTTTTTACATTTACAAAAGGTAACAGATATCCATGATAAATGGGAATTCAAAACGTACTTGTTCATGGAAAGAGATTTATATCGGTAGATACCTAGTTTTACTTGCACATTATTTCTATCATAGTTCACTATCTAGACACTCATAGAGATTATCTTTGATTATGAATATATTTAACCTAAAAAAATTGGCTCGAGCAATATTGCGAGGATGGTCACAAACATTTCAAAGTTACTTATGTTGAAAGTTAGGTGTAGGTTTATATTTATTTTGACGAGGAATCGTACATGTTTCTCGAGATATTTTATGAATATCTGTTAGACAACAATATATGAATATACATGTTCTGTGTAAACATGTAACCCAAACAAATTTATTTTGGTGGTCTACAGACAAAAGTCTGCGACAAGACAATACAAAAGCATAAATATTTAGTGAACCGCATAGCGGCAAAATTGTTATATACACGGGAGAACACATAAGACATAAGAATGCGAAAATTTAAGCAATTAAAAAATTGCAGAATGAAGAGTTGTTAATACTGGTGAACGCTTTATGCAAGTGAAGGGGAGGGGATTAAAATCTTGGTTATAAATATTAATTAAATATTATAAATCAATTAAATTTGAAAAATTCAGACAACTGAAATACAGCGACCTAACCTGAAATTAGGTGTTAAAATTTTTTAAAGCTACAGATAGAACGCTAATAGAGCCAAAATAAAACAAATTTAACATTTCAGGGTATTTATTTTACACCATACACATAGCCAACAAAGGTTATAAAACCAATATATTAAATACACTACAAAATATTTCCTAATATAAATAAAAACAACGTTACATATCATAATAACCAGATAAATAAAAATTCGTGGAAATATCTGGTTCATCATTGCGGTTTTCTAACAACTGTAAATTACACCATCCTGAAAACTCAAAGTTAAAAAAACTTAATCTCAACTCATGAAATACCACTTTAGACAGCTCATGACATACCACTTTAGACATAAAATAATAATGTCCAATTTTGCTGTAGGAAAACGATAAAAATAACTGGAATATATAATATTTTACATTGCAGTTTTATTTACACTAACAAAAATACTTACACAAACAAAACTTCCAGTCATGAACAAATCTTGATGTCAGATATTTCAACTTTCCATATTAATATTGATAACACTGAGTTAAAAAAATATTCATAACTATTGGATCTTTCATTCAGTAATCTAGTTTGACTTTAGTGTTATGGGTCACTGATAACAAACAATGATGACATCTGACCGTATTTTTTAGTACGTTACTTGGTAACACTTTCACGTGATACTAGCTAAGATTTGTTGGATCCCTTAAGAGTACGTTGTAGATAAATAAACGCTGAAAACATAAATTAATTTCTATGCTTTTTTCGATGCCAATATGGATAAAATACACTCAATGACAATCCTAGATAATGGTATTAGCCAACTTCATGAGTAAATATTTATCCAGAATTACTAATTCTTTACACGTGATCTCTTGCGCGCAGTTAAATGCACGAGGTTCCGGCATCAGATATTGTGCCTCATATGTTTCTAACACTGGAAACAATTGTGTTTAAAACGTTGGCTAACACTATTGTCTAGGATTGCTATTAGTTTAATTTTCGTGAATTGGCTTCAAGAAACCAGTTATAGATTAATACTTTTAGCGTTGAATTAATTATGTACCACGCTCTATTAATGAACTTCATCTAGTACGGAAGTAAAATTATTAGTGGTTAATTAATGCACACGTACGTAAAAATATTTTCTTTTTCGCAGGCTAGAAGGTATCTTAAAACATTAACCTAGCCCTTTCAGACCTGCTGAACACAAATGTGTTCATTAAAATTTCAAGGTAATTTAATCATTAAAATTGTACTTTGTTGTATCCAGTCCAAGATTGCAGCAGAAATAAACACTGTCACAGGTGAGTTCTCGATCATTGGTTGGCTAGTTAGTTAACAGTGTCGTTGCGACAAGAAATAGGTCCTACGCTAAATTTCTGTGTTTTGTTCAGTTTAGGTGATTTAATCTTTCAGTTGCGTGTTTTTAATCTTCTGTAATATAATATTACTCAGTGCGCATGAAATACTATATGTGCATGGAGTGGATTAACTACGACTTACGTAACAACGCCAACGTCCGTCGTGATTCCATTTCCTCCACAGCGTGACGCGATTCCGTTTCTCCACTTGTCGCCAGTCGATAGCTCGCGAGACACGCGGAGGTGGTGCGACGGTTTGTTGCACAACCAATGCCGTTCAAGCGCGCGAACAGGCGGAGTGACACAAGTTGCAGTCTTGGAATGGATAGAATATAACTGTAATAAAAAACATTAGGGTACAGTTCTGTACGCCTGCTTAGTGATTATGCACTTGGTGCCATCTATTGGGCTCTGCAATAACAATGAATATTTTTTTCGTCAATTTTGTCGTGAAAGTAGAAAAATAATTCAGGTCTGAACTATGTCAATTCCGAAAATTACAGCAATGAAAATATAAAAAATAAAAATATAACAATGTTGGTGTACTGAAAGTAAATATGAAGAACAAATCTAAAGTAACTTAGCTGTTGTCACAATATTTACGAACAAATAAGCGTGCTTAAGTGTCCGACACTTTAACGTTGACGAGACGGTCATTATGTATGCTCACACCTATAAGAAACGCTGAAGTGAAGATATTTTGGGTTAGCACTTAACAACGAGGTCTTTAGTGAGGGGTGACATGATTTGAGTTGTAGCAGCGCCGGAATGAAGAGGTGGGGGAAACGGGAGATCCAGTCGACCAGTAGCATCAAGTCACGCTAACAAACCTACTCTAGGCTGCGGGCGGACCACTACGTTACCTAGAGGGGTCAATATCTGACCAAACATTGGACAGTTAGTAAATTATTAATATTTAAGGCGGAAATAATATTCCTTCCCCTCCACAACTTGGCTATGAGCCTGACGTGCTCGAAGCTGTTCAAACTGCAATAAAATGGACAACTGAGTAGTTTAAGTGCTAAATTTGAAATTGGATTAATTAAAATCATTGGATTAATTAAAAATCATAGTGTCGTATGCAAAGAGCGCTAAGTATTGATATTTAACTATACGAGTGGCAAATCAGTTGCATGAGTTAGGAACCAGTATCATAGAATGATATAACTCATCAGGGTTTAGAAAAAAGCACTTTTAATTCAGCTGAATAAGGATCAGTATACGACATTGTTTTCTAATGGTGCAGTCTGTTCTGGCTGCTCTTACATTACAGGGTATGAACTTAACCTGCAGCAGATACCGAGCATTTACAAGATATGTTTTTGTCTGTGCTGTGATACATTTTGTTGTTTTATAATAAACACGCATCAGGTAAATTAATTACGTAGCTGTTGCAACCACCACGTATGCAATGTATTCATAATACCTCAGCCAGAGCTCCCGTTTGCTCCGCCCCTTCATTCCGGCGCCGCTCTAAACTCACCTTTGTCACCCCTCACCAGCGCTGAAGACCTCGATGTTAAGCGTTGAGCTAAATCTCTCACTCACTCGCTCACTCAGCCAGAGTTTTCAAAATTTTCTTTAATTACCCAGAGCTTTGCAAAAGGTTCGTAGATTCTGCTACTAATAAAATACAGTGGAGTAGTGTGGAGTACCAGTATTCTTAATAATAGTTCACTATTTTTCACTGACATACAGTGAAAATAAAAGCGGCCATGTCGTTTCAATTTAACCTGCCAAAAATTGGTCAAACCGGACTACTCTAGGCATTTCTAAAGTCGACCCCAGACGAGCAAAATATTCTCTCTAAATAAATTAGAGTTTTTAACGTCAATTTGCACTATAGGGCACTTCAGGAGTATGCCAAGGCTAGACAGAACGTCTTCTCAAGAAAAATGTTGGGGAATGCTTCCTAGGCTCCCCAGGATCAAATCGCACCCTGTAGTTTGACCCCGGGCGTGAAAAACGTGTTATCATCCTGTAAGAATATTTTCCAGGATTCTAACTGAATAAGGCACTTTTGACGTAGACTACGTCGGTCTCTTAGATGTTCATCCAATACACAAGTCACTCGCAAAGTAGGCTCCACCTGGTCAAAATTCCTCTCGCGGGTCCAAGGCAATTATGGAGTCAACTTCCATTGTTGGACAAGACGTGCTCTTCAGAGGCGGAGTTGTAAGGCACTCGCAGAGTCGACTCCAGCTGTCCTGGAGGAAGACGTGCGTGGCCAGAAAGACGGACCCTAGGTAGCGGCACCCTCGCTGTCTTCCTCCTCGTCGATGATGGTGATGTCGCGGAGTGATGGCCTCGCGGTGCGACGCCAGCCCTCGGGAGGCAGCTGTGGCGCCGTCGTCTTGTTGAGCAGCCGCGTGCCTGACAGCGAGATGATGATGGCTCCTGTGGGAGCGGTCAGAAGGATCGACAGCACGCACGTCATCAGCACGATGTCGGCATAGTTCCTTAGCTCCTGAGGACCATCCACTACCGAGGACAGCGCCACGGGTCCCAGCGCCGCCTGCCAACATGCACGTATCCTCATTACAAATGTTTACCTACGGATAGCAGGTGCATTTCTGCAAGGCAACCAACTGTGCTGTCGCGTCAAGCTTACAGATAAGGACGCAGTTCTGCTAAACGGAACAAACCCACATACCACTTAAACTAAGATATTCTAGTTCTAAATATACTGTGTTTATCTAAACCTTATGCTCTTATTTTTCTTTAAACATTGGGGGCCGCAGTGACCGAGAGTTCAGACATCTCGCCACCCACCAAAGCGATCCGGGTTCGATTCCCGGCAGAGTCGGTCCCCGGATCTTCGCATGTGGGAACCATGCCGGACAATGTCGCTGGTCTGTGAGTTTTCTCGGGGAACTCCCATTTCCCACATTTATAACTGTGTCACTGCTCCACACTCATCTCACCTCACAGGGTCGGACGGGTGACAGGAATGTCTCGCTAGTCGAGCAGCCGGCCCGACCCTCATCCCGGTTTTCTCACACCTACATTATGACCCTGCCAGAAGCTGGGAAACACATAGTAGATTATTTCCTTTTACATAGTATGATTGTATAAAAATATATATTTATTTTGTGAGTTGGATTCTTTTTGCACAATCACGAGGGAGAGTACTCGAGGACCAGGATATCACAACATGACCAGCTTGCTTACGATTGGAGCCCGTAGGCATATGCTTGTGCCAGAGGTTGACATGTGTTGAGGCCCTCAATGGAGAGGCGCCCGAGTGTGAGAGGTGAGGAAATAGGACATCCCCGAGAAAACCCACCGACCAACGGCATTGTCCGACACGATTCCCACTTGCAAACATCAGGGAACCGACCCCGCAGGGAATCGAATTCGTATCGCCTTGGTGGGAGGCGAGTGCCCTGACCCATACACCACTACGGTCATAAGTCTACAGATAATACGCCCTTCAATTCAGTGGTTTAAGATGTATCCTCTCAACATTAGGAAAAATAAATAAAAGTGTTTATTTTTCTAATAAGTGTTCCTTGCATTCCTATGTCAAATAAAATGTTCTATGGAGATAATTATTTATCTATGAAGAAGTTTTTCTTCTAAACGACCAACATTCTTTCTCTACGAGGAGCACTTGTTTGGTTACAAAGTAATTTTTTATGAATGTTCTTATTATTCTAGTAAAATTGTTCTCAATGGAAATTATGTGTTATTTGTCATGGTTGAAAATACGATGGCGAAAATATATCTACCAGTGAGTAAAACAAAATAAATTCTGGGAAAACCATATTGACATAAAATGAAATATTGTTGCATGCCGTGTATTTGGAGGCCGGATGGTCGGAAGCTGTGTCGCAACACCTTATGGACTAGACCCTGACTCACAAGCCGGGTGGTTATGTGATAGGAATCCCGCCGAAACAACGTCATAGATACCTGTTCCAACGAGGCTGGCCTACGAGACTCGAGTCACGCCCGAAGCATTATGTAATGTCTATGTTTAGACCCATGTAATGCGGAGAATCCCCGAAGTTTGGCAAGTGTATAAAAGCCCCGAATGAACAGATATGGGAGAGTTTCACTATTGGTCGTGCTAGAGAAAAGTGCAATGCTTGTGAAGAGAAACTGGTGAAGACAGCTTGGTGACGTCAGAGTCTACTGTGAGGCTACAGGAACATGCCTTCGGAGCAGTATTGGGCGGAACAAGAGGACTTGCTGCTGCGGGTCGACAGACAACAAGGAGGTGCGTGACGGGATTCGAACCGAATACCTCAAGAGTGAAGACTGTGGTGAACTCGGGTTGCTGCGCAGCACATGGTGAGCCATCACCACTTCAGACTTATAAGATTGTACATTGTCACTATGTGAAAGATTGTTGAATGGATATATGAGTGAATTTTTATTGTGTTTTGTAGTCTTTAATTAATTGACGGTAGACATTTTGTGCTATAATTGTCAAAGTTAATTAATGTTTCTGTGGCACAGTAGTAATTGTGTGCATAATTAAGGGTGTTGTGAAACTTATAGTTGATTGCTGTTTTGTGTATTTTTGTCAGCTTTGTGAGCTAGTAAATCAATTACCTAATTCAACCCTTTTATTTCTAATTATAAGACCTCTATCCCAAAGAGCTCAGAGAAGTGGCTACATATAAAAGTTTTTGCTAAACTTGTAACAATATATCTGTCTTTTTTTATGATTGACAAACTATGTAACAATTACACCTTAAGCAACTAAGTTATTTATACACTCTTCATTTTGTTATAAAACGGTCCGGTATAAGTTAATAGCATATTTGTTTTTACATGTGCCATCACTTAGTGAAAATATTTAGTAACTTTTTATATTTACAAAGTTTTTTCTACGACTACATCCTCACTGTTTTGCTACAATTTGTTTTTTATTTTCTGAGTAGATTGAAGACAAGAATGAGGGTGCTATTTGTCTCCAAGTAGTAATTAAATTATAAAGAGGTAGTTGATGCATATAATGTAAAAATGTTAAGAACAATTATTTCAACATAACTGGTTTAAAATGTCCTACCCATTATAAAGCTGGTCGCGATGGAGAAATATGGTAAATATAGACTAATATCTTAGTTCAAAATTTCACTTATGTAAATCCTGGCTTGTTGGTTAGCTGTTGTATATGATATTTCCATATAATCCTAGCTGTCATATATTCTAGCCACTCAGTGCTACGTAGCTCTCGTACAACAGTTCTCAAAAATCACTAAACTATCACAAGTAACTGCAGGCATCACTTAATTATGAAGACATTTTCTACTAAACGTGTCAAATCGACATCTCCAATTGTATGAGATAAACTAATTGAACTCTGGAAGAGGTTAAACAAAGTAAACAACATTGAAGTTACATATAATAGCTGGCCATATCCTATATGTTATTGTAATCTTGGACTTTTCTGTGTGAAGTAACATTATCTATCTCAGCCATGAAGAGTACTTAAATAAGAAATATATCAACTCTGGAAACCAAAGAAGAGAAACGAAAACTTAAAAACTTTAGTAACCATCAGACTAGAATCGTTTGTACTGTGCGTTCTCGAGCCACTACAGCTTATCGAATGAAAGCCAGATCAATTTCAGCTCGATGGAACGAATATCATCTTTATTTACAGGGATTTTGTTGCCTCAGAGTTCTCCAAGACATGTCTTTAGAACTGAATTCCAATTGCAATCACACTATAAATGTGAGTTTATAATATAGCTCGTCCTCAAATGTAATTGCAAAGGCTTCCTGTCCCACGCCGTACCGCGAATTTCTCTCTTACATCTAAGGATCATTCGCAATATTGCATTATTTTACTTTCCACATTTTTAATTACCACAAAGAAACGCGTAAACTTTAACGTAATCTTCAGTTATTTAGTTTTAATTAGTATTCTTTAAAATATATAAACCGATAGTTAAACTCTATATTCTTGATTCCTTACGCAGATTCTGGCTGCTGACTTGGTAAACACAGATCTTAAGAATCGGCGTTACACGACAAATAGGACGACTTAGTTTATTCTTCCAGAGAAGAAAAATGTGAAATTTGTGATTAGAGAGGAAATTTTGTTTACTTTTCTGTATAGTACATACATTACAGTTAAATTGTTCGCGTACAGACATGACACAAATCAGTCCATTTTTTGTACTCATATTCATAGTATGCTGGACTCTGTTGTTGTTTAAGTTGAATTCATACCGACGTGATTTATCTGTTCGTATCTATAAAATTTACTGTTATATTGTTTTTCGATAATATAAGGCATTTGAAATATTGCAAATGTATATTTATGCAAAAATAGCGCTGTGAAATAGCGGCCTTGGTGCAAGAAACTACGTAACATTAGAAATTTGAAACTTTTCGCATTGTAAGGTGAGCTTACAGTCACATAATGTTTCGCTTCATGTTTCAAAACTTAAAAACTTAATAAAACGGCACGCAAAAGAAATTTAGAGGGACATTTTCACATATTTTGAAGAGACCTAACATGCTCAACAATAAATTCACTTCTATTTATTATAGTTTAAAATGATTTATGTTAATTTGTGTATGAAAAGGTGTTCTACTGATATAAAACATGAACACACACACTATCTCTGGATATATTCGTATATATATATATATGTGTGTGTGTGTGTGCGTGTTGATGTATGTGTGTGCGTGTGTGACAACTAGACTGGCCACCACAATGTCAACAATTAATAACATTTGAACTATATATATAGTTCAAATGTTATTAATATATATATATAAAGCAAACATACACATATATTTAATAACGTGATAAGAACAATATAAATAAACCAACTACTCTATGACGTGTATGTTAATTGTAAAATCTGAAAATAATTACTGCACAGTATAAGGAATACATGTATATTAACTATTAAGTATCCCACAGGAAATCTACGTAACATATTCGAACATTAAGAGGGAAATCAATGGCGTATTTTTTAGATGTTTTAGAGTACCGTGAGAAAGTAAATAAACGTCAATAAGGTTTATACAACAGAATAATTAATTTTTGCATGCCGTTAAGGATATACCGGTATACAATCAGGGATGGAATATTCTTTTCAAAATTTCATTAAAATTTCATATTACTAAAAACTTTATTTTATTAATAAAAAAGCAACATAATAGGACTGTTTTATATCTCACAGAAAAAAAAGTTATCGATGTATGGAATAATTAGAAACTGTTACCCATCACATTTGTACGTATCCTATATTTTATAGAATTTTTCCCCAAACGTGATTTGTATACGTTCGCTTAACGTACTGATTTCTATATGGGCAAAACCCTTGAACACAAAGGAGTGGAAAAGATGGCACAAACACTCGACTACAGAAAATGAAGAGAGCATACGGCAAGACATGCGACAACTAAAACACTATATGCATGTGCATACACAAAAAGCTCAGATACAATAGCACAGTGATCAAACCAGAAACACTGTATTCAGACGGGACACTAACACTGTATACGAAATGTGGCATGAAAAATATATTAAAAGAACAAAAAAAATCATGAAAAAAATTCTTGGTTCGAAACTAACAGAAGGGGACTACAGAAGAAATGTCCAATCTAGCAGCGGATATCAGATAAAGAAGATTAAAATTCTATGACCACGTCAGCAGACTAACACCAACAAGACATACCAACAAAATCCTTACATAAATGCAATCAGTCATAACAGAGCCATGGATCACTAAATTGACATAAGGAAGGCGCTAATAATCGAACATATATAGAAGATAAAACCACATACAGAAACAAAATACACAAGTGGAAGGTGATGTTACAGTACGAAGTTTCATAGATTCTTGGGAAAACACGGACTGAAAAAAAAAAAACCATGGAGAAAAAAACAAGAGCTACTTGAAAGATCAGAAAGAATTCGAAAATGAGTGCGAATGATTTGCGTGATCATACAGGGTCTAGTCACAAGTTATAATAATATATAAATATTGTCATTATTATTATGTGCAGCCAAAAAAATTCTTCTGTTCAAAGCCCTCTATTCCTTCCTATGTTAAATTACAAACACGTCAAACAACAAAATGATATTAGGATTACGTCCGTTGGTTCCATGCTATATCGTTCTATCAGTAGTAGGCTAAGTAACGTGGAATTACTATCTCTTTTATTTTCCTATAGTATACCTAGTCAGGAAGAATCCGGTGAAAGTCTATTATTATTTCTTTAGAATATTTTTCAATCCATATTACGCATTAGCTGACAGGCATGTTGAAAAAAAAAAACATATTTATCAGTCACATCAGTCTTCCTCACTAGGTGTTTTAATTTATCAACAATTACTCTAAAATATCATAGAGTTTTCAAAATATAGTTACTTTCCAGGGGTATTGGAGTAAGTCTCCCCACACTGAGTTTAATGATTTTCTTATGATGCAGACGTGAAGCATAGTGAAAGGTTTTAGTTTTGCATAATACACATCAAGAAACATATTAAAGGCGTTATTTATGTCACTGTAACTTGTTCTTCACTGCAGCATTATTATGATTAATAAAAGTCGTAGGTGTAGGTTTTATTGAAAAGTTAGTAGAGGGGCACTAATTACGGAAGAAAGTAAGTACATAAATCAATCCATTTATCAAACTCTCGCTATCAATTATGCCTCTTCTCTTTATGTGACAGTTTAAGTCAATACTTTGAAGTATGAGATGTAGATAAGACCCAATAGAGAACTACGTCACACAAAAATCTTCTGAACTGCGTATTACAATAATCACATAAGATGGATTGGTCTAATTCGGGAAACACGTTCCGTTACAGATCATTCCTGGCCATTCCTACCAGCTACAATTTTTAAACACGTGTAATATGCACAGTTTAGTGTAATGACATAAACATTTCGTATACTATAAAATTTTCTAAACCACTGACTGAAAAATTAGAATGTTAGAACAATTTGGTTACAGGATTACGTGGTTACTGCTATACTTAAGAGTTTGTTTCAATTCAATATTTTCTAACAATGCGGATTTCCGATTGTTAAGGCCTTGCTCTTTAGCTTTGCAGTGGTTTCAAAAATATTTATTTTTGAACGCAAATGAACACAAATATATAAAAAATTCACTCTTACAGTTTTAACACTTATATATCACCGTTTGTATCTGAATTTTTCTGTTGTAATACATCAAACGGATTTTTAATTTTTGCCTCTGAAACATCACATATTTTGTTGTTAAAATAAGCCAAAATGAAGCAAAGTAACTTTTTGCTTGCAAACGGTACATTATTTTAGAAAACGCTCTGGCGAAATTGTGAATCGTAATGACTGTACACAGTCTCAAATTTTTTAAACATATTTTTAAAAAATATTTCAGTTATTCGCAATTGTTTAAAATAAATGAAAGGCCATGGCCTTAAGTACGAACAACTATGAATTTTTTTGAAAATAGGCAACTTATATGCTTAGAATTAAAACAAAATTTTAAAAAAATACGAAATTCAGGCTTTTTACGAACAAGCGATAAGGAACACTACACACTAATGAGTATATTACATCAAGGAACGAATAGTTCCTAGTATGCAGTAGGTTGATATGCATACGTGCGCCTTTAACAATAATATTCGCAGTCTACACAACACCACTGAGCACCGCACGGCAGCTTAGACAAAAACGAATCAATCATTGTGTTTGCATAGCCACCTTCTCGCACTGGCATTGAAAGCAGCGGATTACTTATGGGTGTTTGGCTATTGATTCATTGACTTAATATCCTCAAATTGAGCTTATCAATGCCACAGCTGTGTTTGTAATCATTTTATCCTGTTCACTCTGTACAACGTATGAACTGAAAGACAATTGAGATTTCATTTCCGGTAAATTTCCACAAGCACTGATATGATATTCGAGGGCCGATTCATTTTTGTAAGGAAGTAACTCCGCCTGGCCACTAAAGCAATTACTTATTATACATAAGCTCATAAGGTAGCCGAGCGTGATAAGTTTTTGGGAAGGGGTTCAACTGATATTTTGGGTAAATTTTTATAACAAATAACTACTACTAGCTATGTTAAACACGTTGGTAAGTAAGACAGTTAAGTGTGACTGACAGCAATTTTAAATTAAACGAGACACTAAACGGAAAAAGAATTCCTTTTATTAGACGAATAGTGACAACAGTGACATAATCAAATGAATCAAAATTATTTAACAGAGTGTATTTTCAGTAGCTTTACATAAGTTTATAAATACGTATATAAATTTTAATAAACGTTGGTTGACTCTCAGGTTAAATAATAGTTTTACATCAAATAAGATCATGAGTATTATGAAATCACAAGTCATATTTAAATACCGCTAATCAGAGTTTATTTATGGCACCAGGGGTGAATTTATTACCACTAAGAGTTTTTTTTATTAAGGCTCTTAGAATAAGAAATAAAAATAAAAATTTTATGTGACACAAAGTCACCATGTGATGTTACTCAGTAACCCTGGTTTATTGTAAACTATACTTAGGTACCGTTTGGAGTGATGTAAAAACAATAACCTAAATGTATGACCAAAATGTTTCTTGAAAGGCGAAAGTACTCAACACACCAGTGGCTTATACATTAATGTTTGTCGTTACAAGCACGATTATTCTCTAGTGCTGTTTCATAACGGCGATCAGAATCGCTAATCAGAATATTGGTTGACAGAAAAGCAGAGGTGAACTTAATTTTAGTTTAGAAAATATCTATAATTAAAGAATTTAAACTCATCCTTAGAATTATACAGTTTCACTAGTGCTACGTTCTATTTTCTATGGGAGGTAGGACGAAATGGTCAAATCGTGTGTGATAATGGATTGAGCACTTCTAGATAATTCTTACCTGGACACTGGCTTTTGCCATACAGGAGAAAGACACAAAAATCTTCTCTTTGAGGTTGAGTCTACTGCGTATGGCTATAAGGACAGTTAAAGCCATTCTTATCTGCAACATAAATGTCAACAATTAAGTTAGTAACACAGTTAATATAGACTAACTAAAGGAAGAATGTAAAGCTTCCAGTGCAGCAAATAATTTTTCCTATTAATTTTTCCTATTAGTATTTCCTTAAACTATTAAAGGAAACACCTCAATAATTCAACATATTTTAGTTAAAATATTTGAACTACAGAGGTACTCGTTGCATTAAGAACATTTAAATGAATATAATGTGAGGTATGAGTTTAACTGTACATCAAAACAATCAATCAAAACACACTTTCAGTAATTTTTATATCAGAGTGGTAAATTTAGGGAGCTTAATTTAGAATGTAACATACCTACAGCACTATATAATTGCGCGTACAGAAATAAGAGCGGTGAGAACTGAAATAGTTTCTAACGCAATTTCGTATATAATCGTAATGAAATTCAGTGCCAACTAAATTTATTGACTGGCATATAGTTCTGAGTTCGCGTAAATCGTTTGAATTATACGAAGCCTAATCTATATGATATTACATGGTTATTTTTGTTTTCTCAATAATGTTTAGAGATTATTGAATTTCGCGAAAAGGTTTCGTCCTGATATACCCTTGAACACTGTGGTTTCTTGAAACACGCATGATTGGGTGTTATACGTGTGACACAACGTCTGCCTGTAGACCAATATTAGGCATCAAATATTTTACAATAGCGGGATTCTTACTGTCTCATTTAAATAGGGTTACAGCTCCGCGTACGGGCGAAAACGAGTATTCTTTTCATACGCTGAAAGTGCGTTGAAATCCAGCAAACTGTTCAGTTTTACCACGATAAACCATAACCTCTGATGATATTTTAAAAAATCGCGCCTTACAGCAGTTTTATTTGTAACAAAAAGTTGACAATATTTGCACTACATTGCTTTAAATGAAAATTTGACAAAAATGAAAACATATAATTCGTTATTGCGTGAAGTGTAGCTACTTCTCGCTAAAAATTATCACTCGCTAAAATTTCAAAGAATATACTGGAATTTAACTACGGCAAAAACATAACTCATAGGTAAGAAATTGAGAGACAGATTAGGATTGTCTGACTAAAAATTTGCGTAGTCTCTTACAGAATATACTTCAGAGTTGGCACAGGCTTACATACGTACTCAGTTTGACTAACTACATTTTCCTCCGTAGTTGAGTTCTCGGTCACTGATGAATGACGTTTATTCAAATTTTTGTACGTGTTGTGGTATAACAATTTTTGCAGAAGTATAACTGGTTTACTACCAGATGACATATTGGTGACATTCAATATATTAGTACTAACTCATAAGTCGTTAAATTTTTATGAAATTACTTCAAATTGTGTGAGATTATTTACAACTAGAGACGACGGTTGATCGCGGGAAAACTGGACTATTTGCTAGGCTTCAACGTACGTTCCGTTTACGTAAAGATGACTGGCTTTCGCTTGTACGTGGAGTTGTTACGCTATTTGATTGAGCCAATAAGAATCCCGCTACTGTAATATTGGATGCCTTTTATTGGTCTGCAGACAGCCACGGCTATGTTGGCGCAAACAATTTTCGCGATATAACATGTTTCGACTTATAACGTAAATGTAAAATTACTTATCTTAGTTATTTACATCACGCTAAAATGTAGGCTCCTGATTCCGATAAATTTCTAATTTAAAGGCCCTGTACTACGGAAAACGTTATCTTTTGGTTATATTACTAACGTGAGATGATTTTCTAAAATAGCTGTCTCATAACATAATTAAAACATCGTGAAGTAAGGTGTTAAGATCTTTACGTTGACTGAATCTTAGTTTTGTGTTGAACCCATTTGTATATTCAACTAAAATAGTCTGATAAGCCAGTGTTATACAGAGAAAGGGGTTCATGAGTTCGTACTTGTAATAGGACAATGAAATGTTTGGCGAATTTATTTTGAGGCGAGAGCTAGAAATCAAACGTATGCACACTTTTGGTACGTCCAAGTTGTACCACATTGAGAAAGACTAAGCGTGACAATTTTCGTAATTATAATATTTCTAGAAAATCAACAAAATTATTTATTTTAATGTATTTATTTACATGACAGTTTTTAATATAAACGTTTTCTAAGCTCCAATTTTCGAAATCTGTATATTCAGTCTTAGTGAATTGTACAGCGACTGTATTTGTGTGTGTGATTTTTTTGAATGATTGTACGTTTTACAATCGTATTAAAATTTTAAACACTCCATTGAAAACGTTTTTGACACTGTAATAGTGTGTATATATCTTTATACTCTCGATACATCTTATGATAAAGTATCGATTTCTTTTAGTCATACCAAAATTATTATTTTTTATTATAAGTTTGAAAGAGGTATATACTCTTCTCTGTGTTTCAAATGAACAGCGAAACATTGAACTGTTTCCATTCGACGTACGCAACTTGGGAAATTTTGTTCAGACTTACTAATCATGACATTTTGTCACCTTCTTATCTCTAAGGATAATCTTTAAGAAGTTTCCAGATACGCATGTATGCGTATTACGTGGTAAAATATTATTTGCATGTGAAAATTAAGATTAGCATTAGGTGTTTGGGAATTTCTGATAAAATGCTGTGTAATTATGGCTATGGTGAATACGAGCATGCAGGCACATGCTTTAACTAAGACTTAAAATGTGTTACGATGATAATAATTAAACCTGTAAACTATATAAAGTATATATTGCGTTCAAACTAATGAAATTTATAGTTATATTAATGCAAATCTAATCATTTTACAAAAAAAAGTTATAGTATTTTTACTGTTGTTATTTTTTGTGAATTGAAAGAATTAAAAACGGCAGTTTTATTTTCAGTTGTATTAAGAAATTGCAGAGATGTGGGCACAGCAAATACATACTTCTCCTTTATCAATTGTATAACGATATAAGAACAAAAAATATTTTTTAATGAAGGCAAATGTAATGTCACAGAGGAAATCATATATTAAAACGAAATATATTTTACGTTAGAGGAACACACATAAAATAACATAAAAAATGCAGCAAGTACAAAAATGTATTTCAAGTAATGCGTTGGATAATCGAGTAAAATACCAAGAATTTATTTTCCTTAAACTTACCAGTGCTAAGAAGATGTGGGAACATAAATTTCATTAAAGCAAATCCCTCACAGTTGCCAACGATTAAAACAATAACGAAGCAATAGCTTTGGTACAATCACCTATCTTCACTCGATAACTTACGGTAGTACAAATGCTCTAAAGACCAGTAAATATAATTTCCATCCAGATATACTTAATAACATAAACTCTCGGTTTATAGAATGTTCGTATGCAAATGGGATCAACTCAGTTGTACTGATCCACAGTTATTCGATCAAGTGATTTAAAGAAGTTTGTCTGACAATTCAAGTGCAGTTGGCTGAGCGATTTTAGTGCATTTAAATTACAGAGTATATATGCCATGTCTGACAGACGGCAAGCAGCAAGCACCAATTGAACAATAATGAATGGATGCCGTCTACCTGAAACTATTTTATTCATTGGAGTCTAAAAAGAAAAGAAGTTATAAGAGCTACAATGATGCGCGTGCCTAGCATCCCATTGCTCCTATGCACAAGATGTTAAACATCGGGTCAGAGTTTTCGTTGTACTACTGAGACTTTATGAATTTTAGTGGTGACATCATAATTTTATTGGTATAATGTCTCGTACAAAGTAGGTACACTGCAGAAACCTCGATTGGTTTCGCGTTAACATGAGCACTTGTTTCTAGAATTTAGGTGTTGCGAAAGGTCGTTTGTAGATTATGTTGTAAGATTCGGAATAAGTGTTTCCAGCGTGCCTGATGTTCTGAACGTACATCACAATCCTCCTATGTAAAGTGTTTACGTTGTCAATACGTATAACAGTTTGGAAAGTAAATTTGTATTTCTTACCCACAGAAACGCATTTCCACAGACATGCTAACGAGTTTGTTACACATCGTTGCGTGTAGCAATATTGTGGGACTTCAAGAGTGTAGGTTAATGGCTACTCTCATGGGGCGTGACTTGTTAGAGGTATATTGGAGGTGGAGAAGACTGAACGCACAATATTTCCACAGCCACTTAGCTCCATCGCTGTCACTTCGCTGTAATGATGTGTGAACGTTCACTATGACTGACTTTGATTTTTCGCCGTCTTGTAGAATATTTCATTCTCTTCAACTATTTGTGTGAGTGGAGACACTCTCATCCTCCTTCAAACTGAGCACGTTCTGGAGCTATAGTATTGTGTTATCTTCTCCTTACTATACCTACGAAAAATTTTCATGTTTCTGCACTGTTAGCATCTGAGCGTTGTTGGTAGGTTTATGAACTCGTTTTCCTCCGTGCACGTTTACTTCTTCACCTGGTTACCATAGTGCATGTGAATGCCTAGGATTATGTTAAAATAGTGTTAGAGAGACGAACGCTTTTCGCCGGTGCTCGGTGTTGAGAGTCGATTCACTCTGCCGGAAAAACGATTGGCAATGTTCGCAGCAGTTGACGTGTGCATGTATGGAACAACTCACCGTGTGTACGAGCTGGCAATATCATACCTACACACAAATTTATGATTCTGACGGTTGGCGAAGAAAAGGAGGGAATGAGCTACACATTCGTTTCGCACTCGGATATTCAGTCAAGCCAGCATTGTAGTAGTGCTGTACATTCGTGGCGTAGTCAGTACAGTTTTTGGAGAATATCTCGACATACTTCAAGATCAGTTGTCCCAACACGATATCACGCGTATCCACATGGCAAGGCCATCAACGTGTTCAACATGGTGGATGATTACTAACACCCTTTGCCACCAGTAGAGACGTGCGAAATTCGCGTTATTTTCTGACAGCTGACTAGACTCCAAGTGACTATAGGCTCGTTCGACGTCTCCCGCTGGCCGATATTGTCGTGACTTGCCGCGGAGAATGCTTACACGGTAGAGAGGCCAATCTCTGTAAAGACATAAATGATAACAAATAAAAGTTCGTGGCCAATCAATTCGCAGATTAAGCTCTGTTATGTATAGGAAAGTGAAGTTTAGTCTGCCAGCAAATGATAAAGCGAATTTCGCATGTCTCTAGCCAACAGGTCTTCAAAATTCAGCTCCATCGAAAATGTGCAGGAAAATGTACTGACCACAGACTAAATCGTAATATGAACGTAAGATGACACGGTGGTTCGGTTGATAGGGACGAACCTGCCCGAGGATGTTGATACAAGTTCCGTGTCTGTTTGGTTTCTGCATGTTACAGCAGTTTCCATGTTTCTTTCGGGTATTTTAGATCTCAATAAAGAAGTCTTCATTTGCAAAAATAAAAGTTGAAGAATCATTAATTTAGTGCTACCTAACGTTTGTCTGTGTTAACATAACTGTTCGATCAAATAAAGAGTTTTTATAATCATACTGCAGGTTGCGTGTCAGAATCGCAGTGTGAGCCGTTTTCAATTGACTTTATAGTAACGGTATAGAATGACAGTGACATAAAACGTCTGGTATTTTAACTTTAAGAGGCCGTGGTGAGGACGTGGTCAAACCACTCGCCTCTCAACATGACATGCGGGGTCAGTCACCTTATTTTTACACGTGGGAATCGTGCCAGTCGATGTCGCTGGCTGCAGGTTTTCACTGGGATCTCCTGTTTCCTCCAGTCTTTCCAGTCCTGCGCCTTACCGTTATACGTCTTCATTTAATGTCATTCACCGGGGAAACTACATACCTATGGGCGTTCTGTTGTTGAATCTATGTTCGGGGTACAATACCCTGGTCCTCGGAAATCTCCCTCTTACAATATTCATTCACTTACATTATTTAAACATTGTTAATTATATTGTGAAATTATCTACAGTTACACGAAATACGCAATAAAAGTTTTTGTCTTAAGGCGGCCGCCTTCCCCACGCTTTAAATGCGTTGCAGTGTGTTCGTAAACAGGTTTTTTCTACGAAATGATTCCATGTGTGCCCATTGTGCCGACGTACGAAAATAAAGCTAACTTCATACAAGGTCGGAACCTCATTGTTAAGACACCACGCTAATTAAAAACACTATTTCTAAGCCCACCAACGTGGCTAAAAATGGCCTTTTCAGACTTCCGTACTTCAAAATGTACTATCCGGATGTATGTGCAACTCAGATTGCTACCTGCACTGAACTTAGTTGCAGACTTTCCACCAATAAAATTATACTGTCACCGCTTAATGTTCCATAGTAAAGACCGTTCGGTGGGAACTTTAAACGCTAGTTCATCGCTTGGCTCGTTGAGACGACGCGGAATTTGATGCGCGCTTCAAGGTCGACCTTACTGCTCCGACGGTTTTGAGCCTCTCACGCGCGGGTAGACGGCACCCTTAAGAGCCGTAACATTTATGCTGTTAAGCCTGTGGTGAAGAAATTTTGCTCAACATGAAATAAATATTTTAGTAAACTAACGTCAGCGTTTCTAAGTTAGCTTCTTTAAAATAGTATTTCTGAAAACAATTTAATTTTTTGGGTTGCAAATAAATTATGATTTAATATACAACTTCACCATAAAAATAACTACTGAACTATTGTAACGAAAACATTTGTATCACCTTTACAAAAAAATTGTATTCGTGTCCAAGTCAGCTTTGCCCCAGATCACACTAAAAATATATATTACCGCAGCAAAATTAACGCTCTGAGAAATAAAGTGTTTTTATAGTGTTACTTTTACAAATTTGGTATAGTTTTATCATCAATTCCTTGTTTTTCCTGGATCATAATTCATTTTCTTTATTGATCACAGCTGTACACATTTCGAACGGTTTCTGTGTATATTTGTGCTAAGTATTTGATGATTACAAAGACGCTTAATTATACGCATTTATTTCAAATGTCGAAATAGTTCATAGGTGGGAAGGTGTTAAGACTGCTATTGTGTTAATATTTACACCTGATTAAATTTATTATTCACGGTATTTAGCATATTTAAATTATAGTGCAATAAAAGTGAGGTTACGTAGGTCACCGACAAACAGGTTGGATTTAGTACTACTAAATTCGCATAAAAGTTTCATAATTTATTTTAATTAGCATGTTATTTTATTGGCGTGAAGTGCCCAACCCCATTTAGCGGCTCATTTTGGAAAACTGCGCGGACTTTCCTGTCCGAAACTGGGATTTCTTCATCATTGCTATCGTAGATATTTACCGACACATTCAGTAGTTGACACCGCCAATCAGTCATCGCGTTTCAGATAATGTCAGTCTGTTAACTGTGAGTTTAACCATCGAGACGAGCTGTCATGGGAAATCCAATACTGAGAGCTGGTACTGAAAGCTTGTTAAATCGGACATGATTGGCCGAGGCCGAATGAAAAATACGAACAATAATTAGTTTTTATAAATTTGAAACGCTACGGGATAAAAGTATAGCAATGATAATAGCAATGATAAGTTCTTTTTTGCAGTGTCTCTACGTTATATTTCAATAAGAATTGTACTTGCTCTCTGCACTAAGATTAAGGGCGCCGTCTACCTTAATTTTCATCACCACTTTTTTTTATTTTTTATTTGTACCAGATATTTTTTTTCTTATTTTAGACATAAACTGTGACTATTTTGGCTCTTATGAAATTGTTTTATCTCTCATAGTTATCGCATATTGGCGTGTTAAAGTTATATTTTGCATGTTTCCCTTTTAAAGGCTACACTAAAACCAACTGATATACCAAAGTCAAAAAAATCACAGTGGATAAAGACATTGAATGCTACAATGACATGCTCATGAAATTAAAGAGTAAAAATAATTTTAAAAAAATTTGAAATTGAAAATAAAAAATTAAAAACTTCAGTTTTTTTTAAATACAAATAATACAATCAACTTATTTGGACAATAAAATATAATCATTGTTATTTTTGGAGTCGGTGCCAACCAAGGTTAACAAACGTGTAACGAAGTAGCGTAGGAATATATCTTATTTAATGAAATCAAACGTTGACTGCAACTAAACATTTCTTAATCGACACAAAGACAGCAGCCACGCGGTGTTGATGTGTCCGATATCTAAATTTTCGATGCGCTGGTTTTCGATTGTGGTTTCTTGATGCTTAGAATCGCATTAAGGTATTTAGATTTGTTTTACACCACATCTGTGTTTATTTGTCAAAACAATTTTGAGTGTCGCTTTAAGTTCCAGTCTAGTTTATTTTTGTAAATATGTTTATTTAGGTTTATTTGTAACTAAATTGTCGCTTTAGGCAGTTGTGTTCATTTGTAAATTGGTTTAATTAGGTAATGCTACATTATCAAATTAACGTTAACTTGAAATATATTTTGTCAATTTCAGGAAATTTAGTAAAATTTCTTATAAGCGTAGCTGGCACAGACTCAAAAAATAACAATTGTATATTATTGTCCTAATAAATTGATTGTATGCTGAATAGTCTAAAAATGAGGTTTTCTTTTAACTTTTTAGTGGGTTTTTTCTGAGTAGATATTTTTAAGATAGTGTTGTTTTTTGCTTTAAAAAATTTATGGAAAGATATCATCGAGCCACGAAGGGCGGCAGGCCAGGCTGATAACCACCAGATATCTCCAGTTTGTGAGTCGAGACGTCTACCGTTGTCAGTTAGCAGTATTGCAAAGTTTCATAAATTACAGTGGCAGACCGCCTTCGCCTTCGTTACCTGCGACGTAATTATAATATACATATTGTTGAGACTAGCGGTAATATTGTCATTAAGAACAATACCGACAAACATTGTACAAATAAACGGTCTGCCAGGAGAGAACAATAACAATGTGCTACATGTGTAAAACGGAACTTACATGCTTTTTATTTCTCCACTCAATCATCAGAACTTCTTTATTATTAATAGTAGCACGTCGCATATTTAACTGCTTCAAACACATCAATATCTCAAGTAAACTAAGATCATGGACTCTGCCATATGCTCTACCATAATTTCGCATTCGTCTTTTTCCGTATTTTTATCATATTATCTAAAGAAAGAATATGTTTTTGAGATAGCTTTCCTTCTTTGTGAGCTTGTATGTGGCGAAGCGTCTGTGTCTTTTCATCGACTGTTTGGACCTGAAGACTGAAATATTTAAAGCTCACACGTGCAGGATGCATCACTTTGATATTATATTTATCCCTTTCGGTCGTGCTGAAACTTTTCATTTTTAAGTGGCGGACATTTAACGCTATAAAGTCCTATGCTGTATCTTAGGAACTGTTAAAACGATACATGCCAAATGTTAGTTTTACAATTCCAACTCTAGGGGAGCAGTATAATTTAGAAAATTATATTGCTCCATATCCGTCATTTTGAAATACACACTATTTCAGTAACTATTCAAGTCTCGTGGCACATACCAGAAATATCTTGAAAGAAACCCTTCAGATTTATCAAGTGATAACATTGTTTTAAATGTCACCAAATATGATACAACTACTTATGATAAATTTTAAAAAATTACTACACAGTCTGTCGAACATCATTCAAAGCTGGCCAGCAGAAAATATCAAGAGCGCAAGAACAAAAGTAAAGAATCGCTTCTTTCAGCTGTCACTTTGTAAGATAGCACCTCACAAATAAATAAAGATTGCACATGCCACGTGTTGAAATACACAGCATTAATTTATACCTCTTTCAGCAGTGACGCACATGACGGAAAGGAATAGTCTAATAATATTTTGTATACAAGGACAGGCCTTTGTTTCAATGTGATGGCAATGTAGGAATTACTCATTCATGCATTTTGTTAAAACATTAAAACGATTTTAACCAAAATTTGTACATACAAATCATTAACTGCATGTTTTAAGTGTGATTTTATTTAGTATTGAATATGACAAATATATTCCCTTCTAATAGGAATCCGCTATACCAATTTTCACGGATTTTGGCAAAACAGTAATGGTACAAAGAAAATGTTAACATTTGTTTTAACTTATAGTATTATTAATTTTTCTTTCAAAAGTGCATGCTTTGATATAGTTGTATGTTAATTCCCAGTTATTTGTACACAATTGGGCAACATTAAAGTCATGTTAATGTATCGAATTTAATATACTTACACGTTAAATCAGAAATCTATCATTTTAAGATAGTACGCCATAAGGGTAAATATTTTACGTAAATACTAATAAAATTACCTTATCTTAGCCAAATTTTTCATTAATGAATTCTGTAGCAACTTATTTTAGGTTCCGCTGGTGCTTATTTTAAAAATTACTGTTTTGGAAATATTTCAAAGTTATATCTTAAATTCATGAAATCGTTCGAACGATTTTAAATAAATTTCCACGTTGCTAAAATTAAATTTCATACAGGAAAATAATCTGAATATAACTATTAAGACTGCATTTTAAATTAATGTAGGAATATTACTTGTTTAAATTAAGTGAAATGCTATTTACATTTTGGCTACTGACAACACACTTTACTATCTTATTTACCTCTCTGGGATCGAATTCGGAAAAATTTTGAATTAGAATTTCGTGTGTTTATGTAAGCAACATCCTAAAGCAAGTGTGCTCCGATATCTTGAATAGTTCGATTGATACGAAGGAACAATCGAAAATACATTTAGCATATTTTCACCCCTTAAAATATCAAATTTCGGAACACTTGATGTCTCATAATAGTGATTTTCGTAAGTCTCCAATCAGTAGATACCACAGTAATGCCTCTTCTGTCCGTTCTATACAAACGATTCATAAAAACCACACTTTCCTCCTCTTAACACACAGAGAGCAGAATTTCGAAAAAATCGTGAAAATCTCTTATGTGCATTTGTATGAACATGAAAATTATGTAAAAGAAATGTATCGGCGATTCATGGAAAACACATTTCACACATTTTTACTCACTTATGAGAGTTCGAATATCGAAAATTCCCTTTTTACTGCTTGCTTACGCCTGTGAAAAAAAAAAAAAACGCTTGATACATTTCTCGTTTCTAGTCCAGTAGTTTGGCTTATATACAAGCACACGCACATATATATATATATATATATATATATATATATATATATATATATATATATATATATATATTATTTACACCAACATCAAGAATATCTTCAACACAAACTTACGAGCATTAAACAAAATTATCCCTTTGAGTGTATTTTCGGCAACTATATTATAAGACAGCACAAGAAGAAGAGTAAATTAATTTTTAATTCATGTTTAAGACACGATAAGTTTCGAAATTTTAAAAATACAATTACCCCTAAAAATACGCAATTAAAAAAACTAATTCAGTTTGATATGGGTTTTGTAAAAATTTAGGCCTTGTTAATATTTAAACACCATTCCATTACCACTTAATTAATTAATTGATATAGTTTTTTGCACTCGCTAACTAGTAAATATAGTTGCTGTTACGAATATTAAATATATCTACACAGCATACTTTTGTTCACCTAAGTGTACGTTATTGTTACACGAACAACGGTATCCTGTATCGGCACTTGGCAACAGTTAAAATGATTCCCAAGAAATTGTTGCACAATTAGTGGTACTGCAGGTCAGGTTTACATAGTTAACTGTAATCATTAAATAAATTAGTTTCAATGATCTCTTCATATGTGTCGTCTCCCGACACAATGGAATAATTACTAACAAAGCCGTTATACTGCAGCCTGCCACTGTAACCTGCTACTCATGTGCGTCGGCTTACAAATAAAAGACCTTAGCTCGCATAGTAAGTGTTTTACGTAGTTTTTTACTGTAGTTTTGTTTATTGTTTTACGTTTTATGCGCTGGAATTCTTCACGAATTAATATACTGAATCTACTTACTTTCACAAACTATAGTAAACTGGTGTTAATCAAACGCCACATTATCTCTCATTGGCAAACGGGACACATCTCCCTGTGTCACGACGCGAAAATATTTATTATTTTCGGCATAGTATGTATTCTGTTAAATATAACTGCTGTATATATAGTTCTGCTTTAATATGAGCAAATAATTATAAAAAGCACTTATTTTATATGTGTATATATACATATGTGCACAAATTAAAAAAATATATATGTGTGTATATAACTCAACTGGAGTAACATAAAAAGATAATATTATAAATACATTTGTATTAGTACCAAAACAAGTAAGTGATTCTTCAATTTTGACATTAGATAGAATTATTTCAACGATGCTGTTATTGAAATCTTGGATAAAATATCCAGGCATGTCAGAGCTAAGCAGATATTGCATTTTGTGGTTCTCCAAAATGCTGACATTTGGTTTTTATCTTGCCTGTTGAAGATGTTAGCAATATTTAGTATAATATCTATGTTATTAAGAAACATGATCTCATAGCAATATACAACTGCAGGCTTCGTAAATTATTTGAAAGTTTTACTATTGATGCGAAACCTTTTTTAAACCCATTTAAATTTATTGATTTAATTTGACACTCAACGATAATATTACATGTACATTACAATATCAATAAACGAACTTTCATTAGCTTTTCAAACTTCAGTAATATCCTACTCTTCTTTAAGTACGTAAAATCACCATCCTCCATTTAACTTTAGGTTTTTTGACATTCCAGCATAGTAAATATTAACAAACCTACGAGTTTTTCTTTCAAATAAGTGTAGAGCATTTTACATCTACAGCAGATGTGTGAAACGTAATGTTATAAACTGTAGAGGATTGTGTATTGAAGTGTTCGTATGCAGGCTGACCTACTGCTTAGGGCATGATTATCCTTATTACATTATATTGCTGACTTATGCAGCTTTGTTTTGTCTGACTTGTGATGTTTAAGCTTCTGCATTCCTAAACATTTCGTGTACGTAGTCTGGAGTGACACGAAGACAGATATTTTTTATTGTTGTTGTTCTTTCATAATAGCATTTATTCATTATTAATTCAAGCGGTGTACATAAGCTGAAGACGTCGTTACACCTTCTCATCACAAGTATTACTACTAAACCTTCAATAAAAAAAATTATTTGTAAATTTAGCACATCGATGTGTAAGAGTGTTAAATGAAAGTGGTAGGAAATGTAATTAATTTGTGTTTATATTTTTCACGGCCACGGTCATTTATTTAGTTTAAACACTTGCAAATAACTCGAATATTTTTTAACGAATGCCTTGAAAAAAATTGAGACTGTTTACAGTCACACGATACACAATTTTGCAATAGCATTTCTTAAATAATGTATCGTTTGCTAGCAAAAAAAAAATTATGCTTCATTTTGGCTTATTTAGACTATAAAACATGTTACAATTCTGGGGCAAAAATCTAAAAATCCGTTTGGTGTATTGCAACAGAAAAATTCAGATACAAACGATAATAAATAAGTCTTAAAACTGTATAAATGCACTTTATATATTAATTTACTTTAAAAAAATTTCAACCCACTGTAAAACTATAAAGCGAGGCCTTAATTTGATATTTTGTCTCAGATGTACGCAAACTTACACAGTTGGTACTATTGGTTATATGTAAAATAATGATAGTTTGTTTAGTTTCGTGAGTAAGTAAATGTACCATGAAATGGTGACTTGTTAGTGGGATGTAAAATAAAGAGGTGGTCAGTTCAATTTAAATAATTATTTAACTTACCACAGCACGTGACATTGTTTTAATTAGGCAGAAGACAGCGACGGATAATTTCTTGCCCGGTGCCAACATGCTATGGTGACCGCCGCGTGATTTTGATATTGTCTATTGCCACGAAAGTGTAAGCTGTGTAATAAGTCATCAGATAATGTAAGATCTCGAGAAGCAAAGAAAACCGTTAGTAACATCGTTCACAAATAAATTTAAATTTCTCTGCGCCCAGCTTAGATAATCTGGACCTGATGAAGAGAAATGGAGATTCTCGTTCAGTAAATTGGAAAGGCTGCGGCAAAAGTTGCAAGAAATAGACGAACGAGTGCTGCACCAACTATTAGAAAGAGATGATGACGCCTATGCTTTCTACGAGACACACTGTAAAAAAATGTTTGTACTTTTACAAAGAAAAGCCTTGGAAACCCAGCTGCCAAAGAAATTCCTTGTAAAACTACAATGGTTATCCTTGTAATTAAATACAAAGTATATGTTTGTAAAATTACAAGGATTAGCCTTGTAGCTGTACTTTCAATAAGGAAAAAAATAAATTTAAATGTTCATCGTACTTCATAGATAACGCTGAACTTATTTATCAAATAACTTATGATTAAAGGACGTAAACAAGAGCTTATTTTGAAAAAACAACTCGGGAGGTGCTAAGTTTCGAACCATTCTCCCCCTGGTTAGAATCTACGTATCTTACCCCTAGACCACCGTGACTTACATACGAATCAGACTTTATTTATTTGTATACATTCAATGTAAAGTTCAGTAATAATCCTTAATTTTAAAGCACGCAATTAATATAGATATGAACTTTATTCCAGAAATTACTTTTCATTCGTTGTGATTTTTGCATAAGTATTTTCTGGCGAACTTACGATTTTTGTAGGCTACAAATTTTTTTCTAAGTTTTTTTTTGCAGCAAATAAAATCCTTTAAACGTAATAAACTAATAATTTTACAAGGAATATCTTGAATATTTACAAAAGTTTGTACAACTACGAAGAAGTGCCTTGCCTTATTTTACAAAATAATTTACAGTACAGGAACTGTCGGTATAGGTACAAGGAATTCCTTTGTAGTATTACAAGGTTTACCCTTGTAACTTCCTAAACTAATGCTTTTACAATGATATTCTTTGTACTTTTACAAGGACTTGTAAAAACACAAAGAATACCTTGTAAATTTTACAATTTTTTTTTTTTTAGAGTGTAGAGTATTTCACTTTAGAAGAATACATATAGAAGATGATTGTGACGAATTTCCAAAATGGCAGCATTTCACAGCGAGGTAATTGTGAAAACAACTACTTGCAAAAAGGCAATATATGGACGATCGTCGCTAACTTCGCACAATAATATATTAATGCTGCTAAAAATAGAACTAAGGAAGTTTGGGGGTGAAATTAAAAAGTCTGGCTGATTTGCTGGAGTCAGTTCAGAAGAATCCACGGGGAACACGAAATCGAGCATGAAGACAAGTATTAATATTTGATTTAAGCAACAATTACAGTTACCTGAGCTCGTGAGTGATATATTTTGGTCAGCGTTCAACATCGAGGTCTTTAGCGCTGGTGAGGGGTGACATGATATGAGTTTGCTGCAGCGCCGGAATGAAGGGACGGGGGAAACGGGAGATCCCCGAGAAAACCCGCCAACCAGCAGCATCGTCCAGCACATTCGAAAATCCGGGGACCGACCCCGCCGGGAATCGAACCCGGATCGCCTTTGTGGGAGGCAAGAGGTGTGACCCCTGAAATGACGGCAACATTCGAGTGGGGCGTCTGAAAATGACGTCTTGTGAGATGAAATAACTCGTTTGACGACACTATCCCCCTGGGAGTACAAGGCTCGGAGAGCATCAATAATGTGGTGGGAAAGTCTGTCAGTACCAATACAAGCCGGAACATGGAGGTTGTGCAGCCAAAGCTGAAACCTATACGTTGGCCACGATTTTGTCGTGAAAAGATTTTTGCTCCACTTTGTTTCAGTGTCTCACGTGCACATCGGCAGTTCTGTTTCAAGGTTATTGGCAGTGGGTCTATGTTCAGACACGTTTACCACTTGACAGCACCAATCAGAATAAGATTATTGTGAGTCTGTACGTCTATAATTTGCCAAGGCAAGTGAGAGTAAAATCATCCCACCACAGACGACGCAGCAGAGCTGCAGGTGTGCACATGACGTAGCTTTTAAACGTGTGCTAAAGTTAACGTGAGGATAGTTTCCAAAATCGTCTTATTCAATAGCAGATACACTTTGAAGAACTGCTTTGGTCATGTCACAAATGGGCTTGTAAATCAGTTTTTCACGATTTGCTGAGTTTTAGTGAAAGTGGACAAGAGGAGTTTTGGAACTGGACAGCTCATATGTATGGCATACATCTCTAAGGTTAGAAAGACCTTGTATACGTCGCGCACTATCTCAAGGCAGTTTGTTCCGGCCACTCACCACAATACCGCTGATGAGGCAAGCTAAGCACAGCGACACTGTATGCGCCTCCAGATCTGCTATGATGATCTGTGTGCCCGTTAAGGCGAAGAGAATGGGCTCGAAGATCATCCAGAAGATCTCGAAGGCCGTGGCAACAGGGTTCTGGAAAGAACACAGTATTCTCTCGATACATAGGCGTATGCCACATCACTATTTCATTATCTACAGAACAGTGGCAATAACAAATTTTGTTTTTGCGATAGTTTTGCAAGTGCCTGGTTAGCAAATTTACACTAAATGTATGAGTATGAGGTGTTAAGGTTTCTGGAAGACAGTAAGCTGCATACAAATTAGATAACTGATATAAAACCATTTTGATTGATTCTCGAAATAGAAATTATCATCGGAAATAAAGTATTCAAACTCCAGACATACAAAAGCCATACACGTGTATGCCGGGAGAATTATTCAAGTTTATGACAATAATTGGGGACCTGAATTCCAAATCATGCTAATTCCAAAATTTAAGAATTATCAAGAAGACAAAATTTTTATTGCGTGTATTTATTTCTGTCTGAAGTATGTTACTAACCTCAGTACAATTATTGTATTTTGATTAGTAACACATTTAAGATAGATATAAATGCACACGAAAAATATGTTATCTTTTATTGCTTATTTTTTTAACCTTTCAGTTAGTATAGTTTGGAATTCAGGTCTCCAATTGTGTTCATAGTTGTGGCATACTACGCATGGAGAACACCGCGATGGGTACATTATTGTAGGACAATTTGCTTACGTCGTAGGCCAGGCGTCATAAAACATAGTGTAGCACACATGCAGCTTCGATGTCCAGGTGTTGTAAACCACACTAATGAACACAATCAAATTATATTGTAGGTCCAATAGTATAAATAGGCAACGGTATTTCACTTACCCACTGAGAGCACTGAGTATGAAGTAGATTTATTTGCTATCTACCTAAAAGACTGGAAACCAGCGTAATAAAATATCGAGTAAATGTTACCTACTCACAGCATTTAAAAGCTGGTTATTAATACTATATTCCGAGGGTGCATAACAAATTCCATAAATGTCTCGTAAACTAATTAAAGTATTGAACTCACGATATAATAGGAAAAACTGTTTAGCACACTCTGTTTCTAAACATTAAGATGCAGAACATGTTTAACATAAAACGTGTGCGGGGAAATTTTCGAACAGTTCGTTTCAAAGTATTGTTCAGTATATTTAAACAAGTAAGACTCCTCTTGTGTACTTACATCCTCGGTCTCCCAGCCTTGCTGACACCAACACAAAATGGACACGAAGGAGGCAGCTACACAGCCCAGAGGGCCAGCGCCTCCTAGACCAATGATCTCACTGCCCATCACGGCAATCAGCCCTCCGCCCAGCAGCATGAGTATTCTTATTGGAACCACGTAAGGCTGAGGAACACACAAGTAACACTCATCACTCCAGAGACGCTTACACTTAAAGCAATGGGTCCATATTTATGTTGCTTTTACTAGTTTAATTTTTTTTTGTATTGCAAAACCGTTACACATAAATGTTGTAAATCGTTTGTAATATTTAGCATATTGTTTTCAAAACACAAGTTAACGTAATTTTGGCTAGTTATCGACTTAATTCAATTTTCTTAAAGTCAATGACTAGGGACCCTTACTTATCGCGAAACAAATTTAGCCCCACTTTGTTTCATTGCCTTGCGTACATATCTGCAGTGTTGCTTCATGGTCATTGGCAGCGTGTCTACGTGAAGAGCCGTATATCGGTTGACTGAGCCAATTACAACAACGTTCCTGCAACACCACACATCTGTTATTTGCCGGTAGAATCCCAAGGCTCGCGAGAGATAAAATATCCAATCACTGACCACGAAGGAGAACTACGGATGTGCGCGTAAGGCACTGAAACCAAGTAAGGCAAAATGCTTTTAGCGAAATACAAGGGTCCCTATTAATGACTAGCCGAAATTATACAAACGAACGTTTTGGTAAAATAAGGCTACTCAGTGCCAACAATTTCCAACATTGCTATGTAACGGGTTTGCGATATCTGCTCCATTTAATGCTTCAAAAAATAAAACTTGCTAAAATAGCATAAATAGGATCCCATGGCCTTAAGGGTGTTCAAGTGTGATAAAATCACAATTTCATATTTTTTTTTTTAAATATCGTCAGTTTAACTGACGATACTTGTGACTGTCGTTTCCTCTTACAAAACTATTTTAGCTCTCATAGTATTCTTATAACGGTATGCCAATGTCAAAATTTGCTTGTTATGCTGCCATGAAAATAGTGAAAACAATCGATCTACTTAAATGAAATAATTTACGGTGAACTTACATCCCATGAGCTATGCAATTAAGCATTAAAAAACCCACAATGCCATAATCTGATTTAAAAAACTAATCATACAAGTACAAAAAATTACAAAAATTCAACCTTTCTTTTTTTTTTAAATACAAAAATAGTTCGTGTGATGTTTCATAGTGTTTTATTACGTAGCCCAAGGCATGTTATTTCACTGTGAATTGATTCACTTACGTAAGTCAACTGTTTTTCACTATTTGCACGTTAGCAGAACATGCAAATTATGACTCTGACGCACTTTAATGAGACACCTATGCGAGATAAAATTATTTGTAAGGGTAAAATGTATTCACAAGTATCGTCTACAAAACTAACAATATATGATAAGCATATAAAGTTATGATTTTATCGCAATTGAACACCCTTAAGGTGGGGCACGCCGTACCACTTTGGAACTACTGTTTTATAGGTGCATAATTAAAATAGTTAATAATAGCGCTGCTGTAAAATGCACTATCTTTCGATAGACCCGTTGCTTCATGACATATGACCAATAATGAAGACATAGTATACCGCTGAAAGTATGGGGCTCGAATGGTGGACTTATATATCATTTTATTGGTGGAAAATCAGTAGCCGTTAAGGTGGCGAATTGCAGAGCTTCGCCCTTTGCATGATTACTCGAAAACTCAATGTACATGAGTGGTATCTTCTTAGGAATTGCATTCAATGTACAGTATGTTACACGTGCTTATATCAATTGCCAAACATTATTTATAAATCTGATATACTTCCGCGCCTTTCCGAAGTCATCAGGTACTGCATACATAAAATATATATGCCTGAATTAGATGGCATTTTTTTAACGTCAGAACGCTACAGTAAAAATAAATGTTTAGAAATTGCAACGAAAATTATTATATTTACGTCTCGTAAGTGTAAAATTCAGCACATTAAGAGCTTGGGTCCGATTTTCTACATTTTTAGAATAACAATTACTTTTTTAACATAAACGAGTGCCGAAGTCGCAGAAGCGCTCTGTAACTTTGTAATACCATGGTTTTATTATTATTAGTATTGAAATGACCATTTTCCCTTTGTCAGGAAAATGGCATTTCATGAGACATAATTTTATGTATGTGGGCGCTTTAGTTCCGCGCCTGCCGCAAGGAGGGCACCAGCACGCGTGAGCGTTGTTTTCGGTGGCGGCCACCAGGTGTGGTCAGGGGAGGAAGCGCGCGCGGCTGTGGAAGGGAGTTGCTGGCGAGTCGCGGGAGAGACAGGCCGACGTGTGGTTGGCGAGTGACGTTAGCCCGAAAGGAGTCAAAAGTTACATTGCGCGGCGCGGGTCAGAAGAAGGGGTTTTGTAGGGGAGCGCAGTAACTATGGACGTGTTTCGTCTAAACAAGTTAAATAGCTTGAATACGGACAATGATCCTTGTTGCTGGATAAAAATATTACGCAGGGGTTTGCGCGTGTTTGCGCAGTAACTAATGTCCCGCGTATGTAACATGTGGAGTGACT